>JBAKBP010026038.1:0-32341 GCA_037953745.1 Lithodes maja
CTTGAGTGTCGTCATCTTCCCTCGGCCAGCGAATGCACTGACGGTATCACAGCCTGTAAAGGCATGCATACCAATCAATGAATCACACACGCTGCCTCCCAGTGTGCGGCTCAGTGTGGTGATATCCAGGAATCTTGTCCGGTTCTTCGTCCCGCACTTCTGGAACAGATGGGATGGGATCTTGTGGCACATGCCAAGACACAACACCATGACGTCTGTATCTTCTGCAGTGATGATGACAGACTTGTTCCCAGATTCTGCTGCATGAAGTGCATGGAGAAGAAGGCGTGTGTCTGCTTCTTCTTGAGTTGACTTAAGCTCAGGAGCCTCTTCCCACTGCTCTTTGGTGATCTTGAAGCAGCGCTGCTCACATGTGACATACAGCTCCTTGTCCTTGAGCTTCTCCCTGTGCTGTGGTGCCTTCCATTCTTCTACCAAGAACTTGATAAGACTTGCCTTGTTGGAGGAACTACCGAGTAACTTTCTCCACTGCTGGATGTTGTGCCCAGGTTGAATGTTCTTGAAATGAATTCCTGTGCCTGCACTTCTTTTGGCTCGTTCTGCATCCTTGATGGATGTCTCCTTGTAGATATCAAACACAACATCAATGCGCCTGCTCTTAGCACCTTCATGAACAGCGTGACTCAGTGCTGTACCTGCAAGCTGTGAAAAAGTTCTACACCAGGGTAGATGTTTGCTGGCAGTGGAATGTCATCCTTTGAGCATTCCAGCTTCTGGATACAAAGGGCTGTATCGATCTCCTCAAACATTGAGTAAGACACACAGTGACCAATACGATTCAGAGTTCGGATCAGTTCTGTGTTTCCTGTCAAAGACTTTACAGCATTGGTCAGCAGTACGTGCTTGGGTGGTTTTGTCTTGCCACTGGTAACAGCAAAGACCAAGTCACTGCCAAAGGAAGTGGCAAGACGTTGAGCTCTTTCAGAGGGAGTTTCACACTCACACTCTCCTGTCAGCAGGGTGTGCAGGAATTGAGTGACTGCTGCAGGAATGACATTCTGATCTGTATCGGGAGGCCATGGCTGACTCACATCTTGTTTATTGATCTCATTCCTCAGCTGCATTCCTGCTTTGGTTAAGACATCGTCAGAGTTAGCTGCTCTTGCTTCTTGCAGGTCTTTTGCCATTTTGTGTGCTTGCCGGGCAAGGTCGTCCATTGAGAGGCTGCGTGGATAGATTAGAAGCTTTCCTTTCTCATCTGGGACAAAGCGTAGTGATTCTCCAAACTCGGTTTCAATCTTTCGGCGAACATGTTTCTTTGTCGCTGGTTTCAGTTGGATAATACCACGGGACATCATGGATCTCTCAAGCCTAGATGTGAGGTTTGTCATAGGCAGTACCTCTGGGTTGGGGAATAATTTGGTCCTTATATACAAGCAGAGTTCCTCGAGGGCTTCTGTCTCAACCTCTTCGTAGCGTGCTTCCTCGCTTTCTTCCTGATTTTCACCTGCACCCGACCTGGCGGCCGCTGGGAAATCATCTTTTGTGAAGAGTTTGTAGCACGACTTGTGGTAGTGACCCCTCTGCAGCAACAAGGTCTCTGCTAACTAAACCAAGGATTCTCTGGTTGAGTTTCCTTATTGCTGCTCTGCGAATCTTCTCATCTGCTCGTAGCTCAACACACTGTATGAGTGGCTCCCTTGTCTTTGTTGTTTTTATGTACTTGCTTGACTTCTCGCAGAAGATACATCCTTTGGCATACACCCTGCTAGTACTAGGGGCATCCCTTGATGCCCTCCTCCTGGGGTCGACGCTTGCTGATTCTATCTTGACACCCTTGGGGATAGAATCCAGTGACTTCTTCATTGTAAAGAGACTACGACATTTACGGTGATAATGTATGTGTGGTATTCCTCCTTCTTCAAGGCCCTTGGCTGCTTCCAGGACTGGATCATGCTGCCTGATTTCTGCAGCCCTGAGCAATGTGTTCCAGGAGTCCAAATCCTGTGGTGACACCAGAGCATCGCTGTCATCATCAGAGCAGTGGATGATACAGTCGATCCGTGCTCTCTTCCTCGCAGATGGTTCCATCCTGCCGTCAAACAGTCGACACACACCTGCAAAAAATATCCCCATTAAACCATGAACAAACAAACACATTACATGGAAACCACTCTACATATGTTTGCTCCTTCCAATAATAAATTATCCCCAAAATATATCAAAAAATCCCCAAATATGAAATAAACCCCTAAATATGGAGAAACTTGAAATACACATCGGAATAATTCTTGTAGAGAATCAAATAAGCTACAAGAGCTGTTAGAATATATTTTTCAATGTTCCCCATATTTAAGGATTTATTCTAGATTTAGAGGAAAATACCCAAAATATAGAGTATATTCCGAAATATGAGGAAATTTGAAAAATACCTAGGAACAACTCTGGTAGAGAATATAATTCTACATAGGTGTTCAAAGTTTCGCGATGATTGTGTGATGGATTTTAAAGAAAATGAGGAAAACGCCGAGCGTCACGCTAAAAATCTTTATTTTTGGGTAGCGCCCCTATTGCATCAAAAAAATTAGACTAAGCTACCAGTGCGAGAAGGCTATCATATCTTAATGTACTTACAGTCACTCTATAAACATTTTAGTACCATTCGTGTTTAGTCACCCCAGGTGGTACCGATATCTGGCCTGGCTCATGGACTATGTAGTTGTGTTCCAGTTACAGAGGTTTTTGGTCAAGATTTTTGGCCTACCTATAATGAATGGACTATAGAATCTATAAGTAGTGGGACATGCGATGATAGGAGGCTTTTGTGGACCTGGTATTGTTAGACTGTTTTTAGCTGCATTAATTTATTAATTATACTTTGTATTATGTTATATACTTATAAAGTGGTCGGGGACTGGGAGAGTGTTGGAGGGACCTTGGTGACCCTGGTCTCTGGGTCTTCTCCTGGATGACCTAGATGTGTGTGAATGTGTGTTTTGTTTTTGTGTGTTCATTGTTTTCTGTTGTGTTGTCCCTATTCTTGCTCTGTCTTGAGTGCCCCCCCCCCCCCCTCCAAAAATAAAAACAAAAACACAAAAACGGAAAAGTAGGGACTGTGCCTGAGCATATGGATGGATGGATGGCAGACAGATTTATCCTTTCCCATAGGGCAGTACATAATGCCTTAACCATGTGTATACTGGTGTTGTGGTTAACGTCGTGTGTCCCACCTTGGTAACAGGTTCACGCCCAGTTCAAGATATAGGTTTATCGCAGCACAGAGCTGTTTTCCTTGAGTAAAGCCAAGGTCATAGAGTTGGGTTATAGATATTCCTGCTGACGCAGCCATAGGCTGATTGAATCAAGGCTTGGGTGATTGTCCATAAAGTGTCCTTCGAGGTAATAGTCATTGGTACAATCACTCAGGAAGTTCTTGGACCTCACATATTTTGCATTATGCTAGTGATTGAATGTAAACTGACATATGATTGTATTGTTTACGCGTTAATATAAAAACTGTGCATTATATGGCTCATGGATACATATATAACGATGACTGTATTTGTATAAAACAAAATACATTAGTGCGGTAAAAAGGAACCGAGTGTGTGTGTGTGTGTGAGAGGGGGGGGGGGGGAGGGGGTAGATGCACGTGGCTGAATAGGTGGGGGTGTGTGTGCGTGAATGAATAGGTGGGGGTGGGGGTGCGTAGGGGTGGATTTGAGTGGGTGTGCGTGAATAAATAGGTGGGGGTGGGGGTGCGTAGGGGTGTGTGTGTGTGAATGAATAGGTGGGGGTGGGGGTGCGTAGGGGTGTGTGTGCGTAGGGGTGTGTGTGTGTGTGTGTGAATAAATAGGTGGGGGTGCGGGTGAATGACTAGGCGGGTGTGGCTGTGGGTGTGCGTGAGTGAATAGGTGGGGATGACTGGGTAAGTGAATAGGTGTGCGCGTTTGTGTGTGAGTGAACAGGTGGGTGTGCGTAAGTGAATAGGTGTGTGTGTGTGTGTGTGTGTGGGGGGGGGGGGGTATATCTGATCAATAAGGATACCAAAAGGCCACAGACTGTATGGTATTAGGGTTCAATGTTTGGTTATACAATTAATACGCTATGTCACCTAAAACCCGTAAGCAGTTTCAGTATTTGAATACGGATTTCTTTTCGGCTGTTTGACTATCATAAGATGATTTTAATCAGTTTACGAAAGGTATATGAAGGTCAGAGGATTAATTGAGATAGTCTTTACCCTTATAATGTTCACAGATCCTTCGTAAGATGCATTATATAATCGTCTAATGCTAATTACAATATACTTATAAAATGCGTCATAATCTTGAAAGGGTTAACTTTGACTTGTTTTTTTAAAGAATGACCGTATTTATGAAGTAGGTTCTATAAGGTGGATCGGGGTGATGATGGCATAGTGTCTTGATCCTGGGGTGGTTTGTGGCAGTATTGTTCTTTATCTGGGCATAGTTATCAAAGGCGCCTTTGAGGGGGGATGATTCACGTTCTGGGCGATTTTTGCATGTATTCATTATTTTTCTAGTTTCTTCCCTAGACCTCCATCAAATTTAAATAAAAAAACATTCATTAGATCCCACTTCTAGATTAAGTTGTACATTTTTCGGTAGAATAATGTCCCGGCCAAAGGCCGGTTCTTCCAACATTACAGGCTCACTATCGTTTGCCAGGGGAAAAACCGACACCTAAATAGCACGAAAGTTCTAAATATTGACGAAGAAATGGGCGAAAGGTCTTAAGATCGACTAAATAATGGGGCAAACATCTTAACATCTGTAAACTAATGGGGCTAAACATGAGAGAGAAAGTGGTCCAGAAAACCGGCCCATGTCCCCTTAACCCTTTGAAGACTATTACGCGTTTTGACTGTTTATTATAGTTATCAGTAGACGATTTTATTAAGCTTAGGGTGAACTCGTGGAAGCTAAAGAGTTAATTGAGATAGTAATTACCCCTTTGATTCCTAGATATCCTTCCTAAATTCCACAAACTCGTTTAAGGGGGGTCACCTGTTTTTTTTATCTTTCTCTCCTTTTCTCTTGCTTGTATCCATTCGGCCAACTGTTTTAAGACGCTTATCCCCATCCAGGTGTCAATTTCTTCCTGGGGAGAGATAGCGAGCCAGCATTGTATGGAGAAATCCGGCTTTGCCGGAGACATTTTTCTATTAAAAAAATACACATTTAGCTTTCTGTCAAAACAAAATTAAATATATGCAGGCTCGCTCCCGCTCGCCAGGAAAATATTGACATTTGGATGGGGTAAAAGTCTTAAAACAGTAGGCTGAATGGGGCCGAATGGATACAAGCCAAAGAGAGAGGGAGAAATAGATAAAAAAAGCGAGGTGGGCTCCCTTAATGATAACCAACATCCAATGTAAACATGCGTCTTAGATCCTCAAGGGGTCAAGTTACGGCGGCGTGAGAGCTAACAATCCAAATTAATCTACAGTTTATTAATTACTTAAGACGACCTATAACTGTAATCTATCGTAAGTTATAATAACCACGTGTGCCATGTTTTGAGTATTACTAGTGCTAAGATTACCATTTACATGTCAGAATTTAGGACACGATAAACAGAAAACATATATGACGCTGGTAGTATTCAAAATGTCCTGGTCTTTTAGTTCACTTTTAATATGCCTTTCGTGAGATATAATTATTTTGAAAAAATATACTTTGAAAAGTAGACAGAATGAATATAAACACCATGTGAGGAAGAGCACTTTATAATTTATATAGTCAGATTTTATCGGATTGTATAGATCATTTTAGAGTATTGAATATTGTGAATGAATTGCGATTGCGCTATTTCTATTGCCAGACCCCTTAATCCCTGAGGAGGATGGGCACGAATGAATCGCCTCCATGCTCCTCTGTAATCCGTAAGCCCTCCTCCTAGCCCAAACTATTTTAACTCGTATATCTCTCTCAATCCCGTGCTTCCATCTCATTCTCGGTCTACCTCTCCCTGTATTGCATTGTCTGATATTAAAACCCTTTCTCCGGCAATAGGCGCAAGGAATTGGAACACTGAGTGTTATTGTTTGTAGATGGCAGGATGTTGGGGAGGAGTTTCTTTTACTTATTTATATATTTTGTTTATATTTATTTTAGTAATATTGTATTTTTAATTAACAATCGATTATGACGGACAAACAAATATAAAATACACTCTAACCCTTTTAGGAAGCCATGATTCACTCTTTCATTATATTCCTGCTTATAATAGACGATTGTATGCAGCTTAGAAAGCAACTCCTTTAATTAAAGGATTTTTTTTGTATGGTAAATACTCCTTGTACTTCCACAAACCCCGTGTTCAATATAGTTTATAATAAGTATCTAAAGGGATATTTAGTGTCCATAATAATCTACCTATTTATAGGTATTTTGATGGATATTAAACCCATCTTATTAGGGAAAATATGGACCAATAGACTCGCCATATTTTTCTCATTATAGTCAGCAATGAGGAATTTCGTTATCGACAACATGAAGAAAAAAAACTATTTCACCGAAATATAACACCAATGGAAACAAAGCATTCCGTCGACTTGACCTCCTTCTCCTTGTTTTGCAGGAGGCGGCGCGCGATTCACCCAATAAATGGCGCTAGCGTTACTCACCAAAACACAGTACCGGCAACCTGTTTTTCCCCCCTTACAGATCAACATACTATATAATTATGAGGATGACAATAAGTGAAGGGACTGCCCCCCCCCCCCCCCAACCCGCCGTGTATCCAATTTACCCCATAATTTCCCTTACCTACTGTAAAAGCGCGATTCACCCAATAAATGGAGCCATATACGCCGTGTCTTCAGATTGATGAATAATGGGTAATTTATATGCAAATCCTCCACACAACCCATAAACAAAAATACCTTTTTCCTTGAACAAAATATAAAGAACACTTGGTAAATAAGGCTGCTCTATAGTCCATTCATTATAGTCAGACTAGAAATTGTATACCCTAACCTCTGTAACTACAAAGGGGGTATGTAGTATGACATTATAAGCCCTGCATATTTATTACTATACATATATCTCTCTGCTTATATGCCTTTATCCCTGTAACTTTTAAACTCTCAACATTCTTATTAAACATTCTTCATTTATTAAACTCCCTATAACTTTATCTATCTCTTTATCATATAATATATTTGTTGTTACTTCCACTTAAATCAACACCCATTTCCTCTGTAAGTGTAAACTGTTTAAGGTATTTATCCGGTCCTACGTCATACCAGAATGCTGAGTTGATGCTGTGTTGCTTCAGCATCCTTGAACCCAGTCGATGCCTTCTTACTCAGGCATCTTCAGTTAGACTTCAACAGACCTCAGCCAGAGAGAGTCAGAGCTCTTTACTCTCTCTAGACTCTAGACTCAGACTCATCCTCTATAGCCAAGCTCCTATATCCCCTAGATATATTAGACCACACAAGTCATATATCACCTTGCTCCTCAGGCTTTTATTACAAGTCTTATCATATATCTGTACTTATATACCTGTACGTTTATACTTATTATCACTTATCCAATAATTAATGTGTTGTGTTATTACCTATAATCCCCTATATACTTAACATATTATATGGCGACCTTGCCAATAGCGTATTAAGGCTATACTTAAGTTTTTCCCCAATCTACCCCTCTACAATTATCAACATTACAAATCCCTAATTATACCTTACATTTCATGTGAGGATAATTGCTGTACTTCAAACCCTGCCTACCAGCCTTGCAGTTTCTCCAAACGCCTTACAGCCTGCCAGCCTGACAACCATACAGCCTGCCAGCCATTCTGCCAAGCTGCAAGCGTGTGCGTACGTCCATGGTACACACACAGTCACAACGCCTCCACCAGCCGCAACAACCACACACAACTAGCCGCTACGTGTGTACATCCGTACACACACACAACGCCCCTGCCTGTCGTACGACCAACTGATCAACACTGACACAACGTTCTCTAAGAGGAATCATGTGAGTGTTTAACTTTACTTAAAAGTGCATTGTTTAAGAGGATTAAGTGATCATGTTTTCAAAGCCTCAACCATTAGAGTTCACATATACAGCAGGTGTGATTACTAGATCACATTCTCAAAATGACCCACTGACACACTCACCCACTGAAACACACAGTCAAACACCAACAACACCACCACCACCACCACCACCTTTACCTACCCTCCCTCCACCTGATCAACCTCCACATTCACAAATTTCCAAAAATACCAACCTCCAACCCCCACTTACACAATATTCGGAGGCCACAGAACACTTATTTACTCTGCCATCCAGAGTTAATGATAATAGACGTGTATCATTTTCTCAACCTCAGAACTCAAATACATCTTTCAACATCACTTATTCAAACAAACAAAACACAGCCCCTCCTATGCATTCAGCTTCTAGCTGGAATACTACTTGGGATGATGGTTCAAATCCCAGGGACAGACCTGTGGTGTCACCTACGATTGGTGCTACAGCTCATTCTGAAGGATTTTGGGATTTTCAACCCTCTGACCCTACACCAAAGTTGTATGCCAACAGCAATATCTTTCAACCTCCTCAACAACAACAGGGTCTCCCTCCTAACATACACAGTCACCAGCAATTTCCTACTATCAAACAAGAAGCGGAACAATACCCAACACATCCTTTATCAACATCCCACCAACCCCATCAAATATCCTACCAACCTCAACAAGCACCTTACCAACCAAATATCCTTGAAATCATCCATCAGAACGCCCCTAGGTTATTTTCTGGGAACACCCTCAAGAATTATTCTGTTCATGCTTTCATACAGGATGTAGACGGCGAAATTGCCATGAGAGGTGCCGGTCAAAATGATAACACCAAAGTGCAAATTTTCAAAGCTAGAATACACAAAGGTGATTCCAACTCAGCTCAGCTCCTTCTAGAGTCAGACAAAACTGAAGACTGCTCTTACGAGGAACTGAAAAGTATGTTCATTCAAAGATATGGCATACAGATGACAGGTACATTCTCAGCTACTCACAGAATTGCTAATGAATTAAAGAACCACCAGAAATATCTAAATACCCCAGTCGATAGGATTGTTGCCACAGCTTCCACCATGACCAAATCACTTAGACATGAATTGAAGGATAAGGACTGGACACTCAAGCACGGCGGTGAGGAATACATGAATATCAAACAAGTGGCCAAGTTTGTTGGTTACATGATGGTATCAAACCTCCTTCCTGAATCCATAACGGGATTAATACAATCTATTCCATTCACCCCAAACGACACACTGGTAGATTTCTCTCAAACTGTCCATGCCAAATGTAAAGAGAATGGTCTAGACCACAAAATCCAATTCCTGACCAATCCCTCAAAACCCCAAGGTGTTGTAGCTGCTATTCACAATCACTCAACCTCCCCCAATCACGCCAAACACTACAATGCTCACTCAAAACCTTTCGTTCACTCACAGAAACCTAAACCTCATTACTCGCCCAAGACACCCTATCTTTCTTCCAAATCTAACTACAACCCACACAAATCTCCGACGAACTCTAACAGTAATGTCACCTGTTATTATTGCGGTAACCAGGGTCATATAACTCCTGAATGCCTCATCAAGGTAAGAGAGGAACAGGAGATGGCATCACATAAAGAACCATTTTGCCGCAAATGCAAATCTAAGGGTCATTGGACCAAGTTCTGCACTCACATGAAAGCTCTTAGGGAAAAGACTAGGACGGCCACACCAGGAAACACCAAAACGGCCACACCAGGAAACACCAAAACGGCCGCTTCAGTCAAGACAAAATCAACCAGTTCGGGGGAAGAATAGACGCCCAGCACGGTACTATACCTCCAAACTGTGCTGGGCGGACCAACAATGGCACCCAAACTCGACCCCTCAAATCTGTTGAAATAGGTTGTCTTGATAAATCTTCCTTGCTTTTACCTGCTAAATGCGAAGAGCATAATCTAAATCTCTTTTTAGACACAGGCTCCCCAGTGAATCTTATAAGTCTCAGCAAATTTAATCTTATAAATTCTAATAATCAATTCAGTCAATCTTACCCTGATGTCAATATAAAATCAGTCAGTGACAACCCATTAGAGACTTTATCTAAGGTTTATCTACCTATCAAGATCACCGAAGAATTGGCAACACCCCTGCCATTCTATGTCATTAACAAACTCCCCATAAATGCCGACTTGCTCCTAGGGTTTGTTAGTATGAATATGCTCAAAATCATAATTTTCACCCATATGGACCAAGTTATGATCGGTGGTTTAAACGGCGACACCATCGAATGCTCACGCAGTAGTGAATCCTCTGTCAAAGGTACCACCAACCACCCAATACAGGCATTCGATCACACTAAACCTAGACCCAAAAGAAAATTCAGTTTCAAAACTACCGTAAAATCCGGTCCCTCTTCGGTCACTCAAGAGGTCACTAAAACCCCCCCTGATGCCCCCACTCCTAGCTATCAATACACTGAGGTATCTATAGGTGATCTGATAACTGACCATTCCCTTACCGCTGACGTAATTTTGCAAGATGATGTAACTATTCAACCAAAATCATCTATGAAGGTAGAAACTTATGTCAATCAATTACCAGCTAATTATCACAAATACAGCATCATCACTCTTCCAGACACTACCTCCATAAAGGGTCTTATAACCACTCCAGCCCTTCATGAGAGCAAGAATGAATATTTTGAAACTTTAATTCTCAATTACTCAGATAACATACTTAGTATTAAAAGTGGTACCAAGATTATGGAAGCGGAAGTTTTCCCTTTTATCTTTAACGACCAAAGCTTACCAGTTAGTAAAAACCTTGTCATTAACGCAGTTATTAGCAAGGATGAATCAGAGACTAGGTCACAAATAAAATCTCTAATTAATGATCTTGATTTTGAGGACTACACTGAGAATCTTGTGAGTTTGTTGTGCACGTATAAAGAGGCAGTTATGTTACATAATGAAGATCTTGGGTTTTGTGATGTGCTTCAACACAAGATCATATTACGCAACTCGGAGACTAACCCCATATACTGTCCTTCTTATAGGTTAGCTCATGCTCAGAGAGAACAGGTAGAATCTCAAGTCAAGGCTATGTTAGACCAACAAGTATTCTCTCCCTCATCCAGTCGTTGGAGGAGCCCTATATTCCTAGTACCTAAGCGGAACCCCAACGAGTGGAGATTAGTGGTGGACTTCAGGAAGTTAAATGACGCTATCATTGAGGAGAAATTTTATATGCCCTCCATCAATGAAGTTATGAGTAATTTGAACTCTAAAAACAAAATCTTCTCTACCATTGATTTAGGTAGTGGTTTTCATCAGATAAAGTTGGACGATGATTCCCGTAAGTACACAACTTTCAGCACTCCCAGTGGTACTTATGAGTTCAATAGACTCCCTCAAGGGTTAAAAACTAGTCCAGCCTTTTTCCAACGGCTTATGTGTCACATTCTTGCAGGCCATTTGGGCAAAGATATCCAAATCTACATAGATGACATCATTATAATGTCGCCTGATATCGAATCTCACCTTGAAAGCCTAGGAAAGATCTTTCAAAAACTAAAGGATGCAGGTTTAAAGGTAAAATTAAAAAAGTGTAAATTCTTAAAACGTAGTGTTGAATTTCTCGGTCACGAACTTTCAGCAGAGGGCATCAGAACAAAGACCGATATCACTAAAGCTATACATGAATTTCCCCAACCTGAAAATGTGACACAACTCCGCCAATTCCTTGGCCTAGCCGGGTACTACCGTAGTTTCATCTCCAAATTTTCGGAAAAAGCCAGTCCCCTTTTCAAACTGTTAAAACAGGACGCTGAATTTGATTGGAAAGAATCCGAACAAACATCATTTGACGAGTTGAAGCATCACCTGTGTAATCCTCCTTGCCTGTCTTACCCCGACTATACTCAACCTTTTATTATCCACACCGACGCGTCCTATAGCGGTATTGGAGCTTGTTTAATGCAAAAAGACAGCCGCGATAAATTTCAACCTTTAGCCTTTGCCAGCAGGACTCTTAAACCTGCCGAGAAAAATTACTGTGTCACCGACATTGAAGGAGCCGGTCTTATCTGGGCTCTACAGACATTCAAAGACAAAATCCTTAACTATGACATTGAAGTGTGGACGGATCACAAGCCTCTAGTTGATCTGTTTGACAACAGTAATATGTCTGGTAGACGCGCAAGGTGGAAGTACATATTACAAAGTTTCAACCCTAGGATACTCTACATTAAAGGTCACAAAAATGTTGTAGCGGATGCTCTCTCTCGTAATCCGGTACTTTGTGCACATTTAAACACGATGACTTTAGCTAATGAAGACATGTCCACGGCTCAGAGAGGTGATCCCAAGTTGTGTGAGATCATTCTTGCTCTAGAGAATAATGAAAATAACCAACACCTAGAAGATTACACTCTAATTGATAACACGCTATTTCGTAATCAACTCATCAAAGGCAAACATCAACTTGAAAGGAACATTCTGCAGTTAGTTGTACCCAACAATAAAGTAGAAGAAATACTCCCTCATCTTCATGGTTCTAAATTTGTCGGTCATCCTGGCAAAGAAAGGGCTATGCTCATTGCTCAAAAACAATTCTACTGGAAGTCCATGAAATCTGACATAGATAATCACATAGACGCTTGCGAGAACTGTGCCAGAATTAACCCTAAGCTTACACCCCAAGCTAATATCAAAACTTATCCCGTCCCAGAGAAACCTTTCCAGTTGATTGCCATAGACCTTTTGAAAATTGTTAAGACTAACAGTGGTATGAATTATCTTCTCGTAGCCTCGGATCATTTCTCTAGGTACTCCATTCTCTCTCCCATACCTGATAAGGAAGCCAATACTATCGTTAAAACTCTTGTAAATAACGTGATTTGCAAATACCCCTCACCTAAATTTATTCTTTCAGATAATGGCGGAGAGTTTGTGAACGAGACTATGTCTAAGATGTGTGATGAGTACGGGATAGAGCACATCAGGGTTGCCCCTTACTCACCACAGAGTAACGGCCTAGTTGAGAGAGCTAACCGTAAAATACTCCATGAATTGAAAAACATTTGTCTTGACAGGGATCATGAAATTTGGGACGAATTTATCCCCTTCGTGGAATGCACTATGAATTATCTGCCTAATATCTCCACAGGTGAATCCCCTCATTTCATCGTCTTTGGAGAAGACAAACACCTACCCCACATGCTCAATGAACAGATTAAACCCATATATACTCAGGATTTCATAACTCATCATATAAACACCTTTAACAGAATTCATAAACAAGTCATGAATAAACTAACCTTAACCAAAGAACAAATGATAAAAAGCAATCACAAATCTAATAAACAACAAAAACTGAAACCTGGAGACATTGTGTTCTCAAGAATTCACGACAGGGCTGATAAACTGGACCCTCTGTTCGAAGGCCCCTATCGTGTGATCAGTATTCGCCACAACATTGCAGTCATTAGACATCTGGAGAAAGGTAAAGAGTCCAGGAGTAGCATTAACCACCTCAAATTAGTGCACAGAAACTTAAACTGTGTCCAAGAAAATATGGACAAAGATATCATACCCATCAACCAATCCCCTGATGAAATCCTACAAGCCCCGACCCATGATTATAATGTTAGAACTAGGAGTGTAAACAATGTTCTAGTGGATTATAATGTTAGAACTAGGAGTGTAAACAATGTTCTAGTGGATTATAATGTTAGAACTAGGAGTGTAAACAATGTTCTAGTGGATTATAATGTTAGAACTAGGAGTGTAAACAATGTTCTAGTGGATTATAATGTTAGAACTAGGAGTGTAAACAATGTTCTAGTGGATTATAATGTTAGAACTAGGAGTGTAAACAATGTTCTAGTGGATTATAATGTTAGAACTAGGAGTGTAAACAATGTTCTAGTGGATTATAATGTTAGAACTAGGAGTGTAAACAATGTTCTAGTGGATTATAATGTTAGAACTAGGAGTGTAAGCAATGTTCTAGTGGATTATAATGTTAGAACTAGGAGTGTAAACAATGTTCTAGTGGATTATAATGTTAGAACTAGGAGTGTAAACAATGTTCTAGTGGATTATAATGTTAGAACTAGGAGTGTAAACAATGTTCTAGTGGATTATAATGTTAGAACTAGGAGTGTAAACAATGTTCTAGTGGATTATAATGTTAGAACTAGGAGTGTAAACAATGTTCTAGTGGATTATAATGTTAGAACTAGGAGTGTAAACAATGTTCTAGTGGATTATAATGTTAGAACTAGGAGTGTAAACAATGTTCTAGTGGATTATAATGTTAGAACTAGGAGTGTAAACAATGTTCTAGTGGATTATAATGTTAAAACTAGGAGTGTAAACAATGTTCTAGTGGATTATAATGTTAGAACTAGGAGTGTAAACAATGTTCTAGTGGATTATAATGTTAGAACTAGGAGTGTAAACAATGTTCTAGTGGATTATAATGTTAGAACTAGGAGTGTAAACAATGTTCTAGTGGATTATAATGTTAGAACTAGGAGTGTAAACAATGTTCTAGTGGATTATAATGTTAGAACTAGGAGTGTAAACAATGTTCTAGTGGATTATAATGTTAGAACTAGGAGTGTAAACAATGTTCTAGTGGATTATAATGTTAGAACTAGGAGTGTAAACAATGTTCTAGTGGATTATAATGTTAGAACTAGGAGTGTAAACAATGTTCTAGTGGATTATAATGTTAGAACTAGGAGTGTAAACAATGTTCTAGTGGATTATACTTCTATAACTCAACTTCTGTTTCAGAATAATATTAAACCTAATATCTTCTACTCATAATACACCAAGTTTGCCTATATATCTATTTAACTATGTATTTATCTTGTGAATATATTTAGTGTACTCTTGGCCAAATTGTTGTCCATTATTTATTTTTGCATAGATATCTCATATTTCATGTTTAGATGTGGCTACTCCCAGCGTTCGCATTATCTAAAAGCGTTCGCATTGCTCCTTGTGTTCACTTTACTCCCTGTGTTCACATTACTCCTTGTGTCCGCATTATTCATAGCGTTCACATTTATCTAAATTTTTACTCAAATTGTACTCCTTTAAATCTCTACTCCAAATATTATTTACACTCCCAAGTTATTTTTTTTTTTACTCCTCTATAATATTTACTGTTATTTTTATACTCCTTTTAAACCCCCACGATGACCAAGGGAAGGTGTGGGCCGATTCTTTTGATCGTCTTGATTGTCCACCTGATGGGCACCTTTGCCATCCATTCGAATGGCGCGGTAGTTAGTCCTACAGGTAGGATGACCTTGGTTTCGGATGTTATGGCAGTAAAATTCACCAACGTCGACCTGAGTGTTATGGCCCCGACCTTGGCGAAAGCTATCAATGCCTTAAGAAGTTCAGATTCTATTTTGACAGTGTTTCTGAATCACTCAAACATAGCAATCACAACGCAACTCTAACTCAGTTACTTTGGAGAACTAATGTGGTGAAAAACACCTTAGATTACTTATTCATTCAAATAGCCTCTAAAAATCCGGTCAAACCAAGGTCTGAATCCAAACGAGCTAGACTTGAAACAGGAGAGGACTTATTGATGCAGGAGGTTACCTGTTGTCTTCTCTCTTCGGGACAGCTACTGAAGACCAAGTGAACGCCATCGCTGAAAAAATCGGTGAAGTAGAAAATACCCTCAGAAGCCAAGAAAAGTTAGTGGAGATCCAAATAGACACTATTAATGAAATCTCTACTCATGTTAACGACTTACAATCTCTCATGAGTAAAGCGGAATCTACCATTAATGAACTCTCTGATATTACCTCATTTCTTGAAAACATTCTAGAAATCTCTACCCAACTTAACAACATTTATTTTATCTCTATGAAATTAGAGTCAGACTTTAGTAGACTCTTAAACGCCCTCAACGATGCTGAACACGGTATAGTGAGCTCAGATCTTCTCCCCTTGAGTAGTCTGAGGAAAATCATCACTCAGGCCGGCAATGACTTCCGCCTCTTACCAGTGTTCCCGCTTGACCAAATTGAACTTTTATATGGATATATAGATGTCCACGTGTATAACTATGAATATATGCTTATTATTCCATTTGCATCATCCATTTCTTTCGCCCATTACTTGATCACTCCTTTCCCCTTTTTCCTCAACAATCAATTAGTTTCTTTGGACAACTCCTTCAGCAACTTGTTCATCTCCACTTCCGAGAATCACCACGCCTGGTTGGATGATTATTCATTCTCTACTCTCTGTCACTCCCCTATTATATCCCAGGCCATTTGCCCAGCCTTTGCTCTCAAGTTAATCCCCTTCCATGCTGACGGCTGTGCTAGTGCCTTGATTCACAATAATTCCATTATAGAACATTGCCAGTTCAAGGAAGTTGCTAAGAAACCCTTCTATCATGCTCATATGTCTCACTCTCATCACCTTTATTTCCCTTCTGACACCACCATCTCCATCTCTTGTCAGAATGATATTCCTTCTTCTGATCAGGTAATTTCTGGTCTCATCATTATCCCTGACACTTGCTCTATCACCTCTTCCAAGGTAACCATTTACCCCACAAATTACCACCTTACTGAACTCTATCAACTATACAACGTGAACGACATGTTTCTCACTCTCCCAAATATCTCAGCTAATATATCTAACCTTCACATCAACTCACCTGATTTAAAAACCCTTCAATTGATCAACAAGTCAATTCTACCTATGGATTTTATTAAATACTATCACCCTTACATTGCCATCCCAGCGATTGGTACTCCTATGCTCATTATCATCATCATCCTAGGTGTCTCTTGGTTTGCTCTTTCTCGCCTGAATCTTCGCATTGCTGCTCTTGAAGCCTACGCGAGGAATAGAGCACTTTAAGTTCTTTCTTTATTTTTTTTTAATATATTTCTTTAAATGTATATATATTTATATCGTCAGTGGAACAGCTTAGGGTATTATTTCTTTCCACTGTCAGTTGTTAAATTATATTACTATATAAGTTTACACCTGCCATGTGTTATATATAGCAGTTGTAATCTTCTCCTTATACTCAACTATATATTTATATTGTTTAACATAAACCTTTATTCTAATTTGTTGGTAGCTCACACCCTTGATCTAGGTCTTATGGACAATTTTGATACGGTGTGATGTGTCAACAGACTAGTCATTTTTTTTTACTATAGTTGATCATGGTGAGATCAATTCTTTTACCCCCCCGGCGAATGTAGTATGACATTATAAGCCCTGCATATTTATTACTATACATATATCTCTCTGCTTATATGCCTTTATCCCTGTAACTTTTAAACTCTCAACATTCTTATTAAACATTCTTCATTTATTAAACTCCCTATAACTTTATCTATCTCTTTATCATATAATATATTTGTTGTTACTTCCACTTAAATCAACACCCATTTCCTCTGTAAGTGTAAACTGTTTAAGGTATTTATCCGGTCCTACGGCATACCAGAATGCTGAGTTGATGCTGTGTTGCTTCAGCATCCTTGAACCCAGTCGATGCCTTCTTACTCAGGCATCTTCAGTTAGACTTCAACAGACCTCAGCCAGAGAGAGTCAGAGCTCTTTACTCCCTCTAGACTCTAGACTCAGACTCATCCTCTATAGCCAAGCTCCTATATCCCCTAGATATATTAGACCACACAAGTCATATATCACCTTGCTCCTCAGGCTTTTATTACAAGTCTTATCATATATCTGTACTTATATACCTGTACGTTTATACTTATTATCACTTATCCAATAATTAATGTGTTGTGTTATTACCTATAATCCCCTATATACTTAACATATTATAGGTACAGCAAATGGGTTGTACATTTCCACACCTATTCCCTGGCTGACTCTTCCTAAATGGTAGAAATATGAGCTCGATTACTCTACTCGTTCTAGAGTTACAGAGGTTAACGGTCAAGATTAGGCCTACCTATAATGAACAGTATAGTTGTCTTGAATGGTACCCTCCCCACTTGTGTTTTTTTTTTTTTTTAATATTCTCGGGATAATGGGGCCGAATATTACTGATGAAATAGGTTTTGCCAATAATATGCTTGTAGAAAATATACAGAAACGCCGGTTTGTTTAGGTAAAACTAAAAACTAAAAATAAACACCTCCAAAAGTGGTTAAAGTAATCAAGATCTTTACCTTTTTTTCTATACATACATGCATGCGTAGAAACATACATACATACATACATACATACATATTACATACATACATACATTGTAAAATATAATAAGTATGAAGATGGTTATCAAGGTGTCCATAATAATCTACGTAATGTAAAGGTATAATAGTGATATAATAGTAATAATGATACATAGGCTACAGTAGATCTCGACTGGACACGAAAATGGAACTTTGCAGTAAGGGACCCAAAATCGGAGAAAGAACCCCCCAGTTCGAACCTCGAAACCGCGAAAATATCAAATTTTCACGGTTTCGAGGTTCGAACTTGGGGGTCCGTTCTCCGATTTTTGGGTCCCTTACTGCAAAGTTCTATGTTCGTGTCCAGTCCAGATCTACTGTAGTCTATGAATGATATAATGGTAACTCAGCATCAATATACCCAGTGAATGTATTTATCTTGTTCATACCATTTATAATACACTTGATTTTTACAGTGTACTGTACATAGATGCATGCACTCAGACATACTGTACACTCGTGAGTAGTAATAGCTATGCACCCATGTCAATCAGTACCGAACACAAATGAGAGACTACAATGCTTTATTGTATCGCAAATGCTTCAGAACTTGGCTTTAAAGAGACAGTGGTTATTTTGTTGGTCTATTTATTTATATGATAATTTAGTTTTTAGTTTCTTCGCTAGACACCCATCAAGCTGTAAACAACACTCCCTAGACCCCCCTTCAAGATAAATTGGAAAATATATATTTTAATACCACGAATATTCCCAGTGTATTATTTTGTTTAATTTGCATTAATATATAGTGTTTGTAATTAATTAGAAATCTCGGGAAACCCCTATTTTCCCTATTATCGATCTATGTTAAGACACGCCCCCCCCCCCCCCCGATATTGGGGAGGGATATGAAGATTAGGGAAATTTTTGGGTAAAAGGCGTAAGAAGGCGATAATAAGGTACCATTTTGACACGAAACCTGGCTCGAATTTTCATTAATTTAAAACCCATAAAACCCGAGATTTGGATAACACGAGCCAAGCTTTGTCAATAGTTTGCTCGGGTTTTTCGATTTTTCAGAATATAACAACCCAGTAACTTAATTTCGAAACTTGGCTCGGGTTTTCCGTTTTTTGTAATTCCTAAAAACTCCAACATGGAAACCCCGTGCCAAGTTTTTGCAAGCTTTTGCTCGGGTTACCTGATTTTTTAGAGTAAAAAAACAAAAAACAGTAACATTATTTCGAAAGTTGGATCTGGTTTTCCGTTACTTGAAATCCATAAACAAATTTGAAAAGCCCAGCCGACTTGTGGCAAAAGCTGGCGCGGGTTATGCGATTTTTAAAAGTAAAATAACCAAGTCACCTAACTTAGACCTAGGCTGTTGGATACAATACTAACCCTTACCTAACAGCTAGTAGGTGTTTTAGTACTGTACCTAGTACGTGTTTTACAAAAATAACCCTTACCTACCAGGTAGTAAGTGTTCCTAGTACTTAGTTTATTTCAAACCTACCACCTGATTCCTTGTCATTAACCTAACCAAATGGCCTAACCTAACCTAGACCTAGTACGGTAGGATACAAGCCTAACCTTCACCTAACACCTAGTATGTGTTCACAGTACCCAGGATGTTGGATACAATACTAACCGTGACCTACCAGGTAGTACGTGTTTTAGTACCTAGTTTATTCCAAACCTACCATCTGATCCCTTGTCATTAGGCTACCCAAACCAAAGAACCTAACCTAATTAACCCAAGTTAATTTCCGTAACGTTACTTAACTTACTTAACCTAAGGCAAGAGGTAAGCTTCCGTATATTAGCATTAATGTAATGTGTTATTTTACAATTGTTCACAATAATCACATAAACGAATGTCAAAAGTTGGCTTTTGTTTTCCCGCTTGTTTAAATAAAGAAAAACCCTGCAAACAATATTGCGTAATGTGGTACCTTATGAGAAGATTTTGAGGGAGTAGGTGGTGGGGAGGTGTGTCGGCGTCTACGGCGCGAAGGTTGGCCACGTCGAGCTCTGGCCGGGCGACCGATACACTTATGTATAGCAGCTTAGCAGCCTCAACCAGAAAATAGTGGAGAGCTCGGCGACGGCTGTAGGATTTCAGGAATAAATATCTGGCAAAGTACTGCTTTAAGAAGTGGGGACGAATGCCAGGCTTCTTGACATCCCTCCACAGCCGCTCGACAGTGAGTGTGTGGATGTCCTTATTTTCTGGATTGGTGAAGTTCAGCTTGTGGTTGACAGTGCCGTGTTCATATCCATATTCACTGATGGTGTTGTAGGCCTTCCAGCAATCTATCTATCTATCTATTGCCTGACGCCGTGATCCCCGAAGGGATGGCCAGGAACGAACCGCCCCCATGCACCTCTGTCCCCAGTCAGTCGACGCCCCTCCCCCCAACCAGCACCACCTTCGTTCATGTACGTCCTCACTCCAGCCTTCCACCTCTCATTCGGTCTACCTGTCCGTCTCTGTCCCTCCACCTCGCTCTTGTACACCCTCTTAGTCATTCTCTCGCTTTCCATACGTTCCATATGGCCGAACCATCTCAAGTTGTTCCTTTTCACACTTTCCAGCACATCTACCTCCACACCATACTTCCTTCTTACTTCCTCATTAGTCTGTCTATCCCTCCATGTAACTCTGCACGCACTCCTTAAGTAATTCATTTCCACTGCTCTCACTCTTGGTCTGAGTCTCTCAACCAACGTCCATGCTTCGCTTCCGTAAGTCAGTGTCGGGATTACCACACTGTCATGCAAGGACTTCTTCACTTCCATACTGACCACCCTATTTCTTGTTACTGCTTTTAGCGTTCCTACAACCCTCTTCCCCTGTTGTACCCTCTCCCACACTTCTTCATCCATAGTCCCACCTTTACTCAACACACTGCCCAGATACTTAAAAGAGTTGACGATCTCCATAGCCTGACCGTTCAGCTTCACCTCACACTCTGTGACTTCACCCCTTTCGAAGACCATAACCTTGCTCTTCCCCGCATTTACCTTCAAATTCCGTTTTTCGCACATTGTTCCAAACTCATTTACCAGACCCTGCAACTCCCATTCATTATCACTCATCAGAACTGTATCATCCACAAAACAGCAGTATAGGTAGCTTCCACTCAATTCCCTCCCTTTTCAGCGATACACCAACATCCACTGCTCTTGATAGTATTTATTTCAAGACTCCATCCATATATACAGTAAACAACCATGTGGGGCATCACACACCCCTGTTTCAAACCAACATTCAGGTCAAAGAACTCGCTCTGCTCACTCTCCACACGTACTGCCGCCTTTGCACCCTCATACATGCTCTTCACTGCTTTCAGCAACTTGCCCTCTACTCCGTATATTCTAAGTACTTTTCACAAACCTTCTCTATCGACTCTGTCATAGGCCTTTTCCAAGTCCATAAAGGCAACATACATCTTTTGTTTCTTCTCCAGATACTTCTCCACAACACAATTCAGGGTAAAAATCTGATCTACACATCCTCTTCCCTTCCTAAAAACCTCCCTGCTCGTCGCCTATCCATTTCTCCGTTCTCACTCTCACTCTCTCAATCACTACCCTACTGTATACCTTCCCTACTACGCTTAGAAGACATATTCCTCGGTGGTTACCACACACTCCTCTTTCCCCTTTGCCCTTATTTAGGGGGACTATTATGCCAGTCTTCCAGTCATTGGGTGCACTCCCCTTCTCCCATGCTAGTTTGCACATTTTCCATACCCATTCTATCACTATCTCACCACCATACCTCAACATTTCCCCACACACTCCATCTGTTCCTGGTGCTTTCCCCAACTTCACTCTTTTCATGGCTTCCCACACTTCTGACCTCCTGATCCCCACCTCCTCCTCCACTACTTCTCTTCTTCTCCCTCCCATACCATATCCAGCTATGTTTGCTGGCTCTTCATTCCTTACATTTAGAAACTCACTGAAGTACTCCCTCCATCTTTCGACTTTCTCTTGCTTCTCGGCTAGCATTCTCCCATTCTTATATTTCACACCCTTACTGTTTCCCTTGCTACCTTCCCTAACTTTCTTGACTCAAGCAATCAGAGTATATTATTGAACCTGGCAAAATGTACTGGTTAATTATAGGTAAAAGCACGTCTCAACTGCATGGGATAGGGTCGAAGTTGTCGTACACACGCTCAATCCCCACAAATAACCAATATATTTTTTTGTTCAGTGGTCGTCCCACGTGAAATTTGGCCTTTACAATGAAAGTTTCATCGATTTCGACGACAATGTTTAGGCCACCAACAGGTTTCTGTTCAACAAACCAGGCACTTGTCACGTCCCAACAGAACGATCTCCAGTCAATGCTTGTTTTGATCGTAATATCAAGATTTAGAACAGGCTCCCAATGCTGAAAGTTTTTATTGAGCCATACATTCATACAGCCTATTATCTGCCAAGGTTCTAAATGTGCATTATCAAGGAAGGTCCCTTTTCTATGGGCAGTAGTAAAGCCACAATCTCGGCGTGTCGTCGTCTTATTTAAAAAA
The DNA here is from genome assembly GCA_037953745.1 of Lithodes maja. Taxonomy (NCBI): domain Eukaryota; kingdom Metazoa; phylum Arthropoda; class Malacostraca; order Decapoda; family Lithodidae; genus Lithodes; species Lithodes maja. The sequence goes on from JBAKBP010026038.1 coordinate 22,756, forward strand.
CAATATTCCGGACATTGCCACTCATTCCTATCCTCATAAAAATAACAACCATGGCCACATCGTCGACAAGTGACAGAAGGTGGTAAGCAACCGTGTTCAGTAAATATTTTTAGGGCAGCAATATTGTTCTGTGTAGTATCAATTATTATTGAATGTGACAGAAGAGCACAGTCTTTAGACACACCTGCCATGACTACACCGACAACCGGTTTCAAGGTAATTGGGGGGGGGGGGGGTTGTGATTGGATCACTGCAATGACGTAAATGTACAGTTGCGGCCAGTTTCGTGCAGGACACTCAATAGGTGGCAGCACAATTAGTATCTATAAATTATCTGGTAACACTGGTGAAGGGTGGGTAGGAGGTAAGGGATGGGGGAGGAGAGAGATGGGCGAATGACGGTGGGGAGGGTGGGAAACGAGTGGCAGGGGTTACCGTAGGAGGAGAGGGTGGAATGGGAGTGGGAAACTAGAGGTCGGTAGCAGCAGAGGTTGTGGGAGGGGGGTAGAGAAGGGCAGGGGGGGGGGGGGGGGGGGACGGAAGAGAGAGGGGGTCAGGGATATGGGAGAAGGGAAGAAGGCGAATTACAGGGGAGAAGGATAGAAGGTGGAGGGTGGTGAAATATTGAGGGAAACTGTGATGTCAAGTTGTAATTGAGTAAGCCTGTAGAACGATATATGGGATAATGATTTAATACCGTTAGATATCAGTCTCAGAGGTTTCACATTTCTTTTACTTACGTGATGAATTCAGAATTCTACTATCACAGTTTTGTATATGCTCAACAATACATTACAGACAAAGCTAAACTCTAACGATTTCCTCCACCTTTATCCATACTATTCGAAATGCTGCTGGACAAAAACTAATCATATGATGTTAGCCAGAATATATGAAATCCAAGCATCACTGTACTGCAGGACTTACTCTGATTGATTATGGAGAGACTGGCCGTTTGTTTGGTCTATTAATTAATGTATTCATATTTGTTTTTTTAGTTTCCTCGCTAGACCTCCATCAAGCTTAGAAAAACACCCCTAGACCCCCCCTTCAAGATAAATTTGTACATTTTTCGGTAGAAAATATTCCCGGCCGAAGGCCGGTTCCTCCTATAATTGCAGGATCGCTATCGCTCGCCAGGAAATAATCGACACCTAAATGGCACGAGAAGTCTTAAAATTGACAACGAAATGGGGCGAAAGGTGTTAAAATCGCCAAACGAATGGGCCGAGCGTCTTATAATCTCAAAAGTAGTGAGCTAAACATTAGGGAGAAGGGGGTCCAGAAAAACGGTCTGCCTCCCCTTAAAAGCTTTTATGATATTTATTTCGTAATATGAGGTTATCGAGTGATAATAATCCTTTGTGGTTCATAATGCGTTTTGCCCGTGTACTGCGGGTACAGTTAAAACATTATATTAATATCCATCTGACTTTATATACCCTTTCTAATCTGAATAAAATCGTATTATAACAGAAACAAAAACATAATAGAAATGCGTCATTAATCCTGAAAGAGTTAACCACATTGTAATCGTATCCTACTGATATACAATTAATGTAAACAAAAATCCGATTTCCTAGTTTTACTGTTTGGTGAGTATAATTTTATATCATAATAATATTTTCTTAATTTTTGCACAGACATGTATACTACTCATGTAACTTATGTCTCTAATAATTGTAGGTTATCAATGGATATGCTAGAACTAAAGCATATATATATATATAATATTGTTATGTAGTTCACTATATGTATAGTTATTATCGATATTTGTGAATAATGTTGGTAGGTTTATTGTTATATAATCTCAGTAGTATGCCCCTTTCCCACTGATGCTATTTGATACGATTTTCGTCGCCGAGGACGTAGTTTTGTCAATTCACAACGATTTTGACCGTTAAAAAACGTTGACAAGTTTACACTCGGCGACGATGTCGCCGATGAATACGACGTAATCGGCGACATTATGCGATGTCATCGGCAAATTGATCATGGTTCGCCGGTGACCTCGGCGCGAGAACTGTCACATTTGAATAAAATATTGCGAAGGATGAACGAATCCTCGGCGTATGTTCTGGGACGTCTTCGGCGAATTAAGCGATGGTTCGGCGGATACCTCGGCGAGATTATCCGAAAACTTTTTGCATATACTTCATGGCACAAACATAAGAACATACGAAAACGGGAGTCTTGATGGAGGTCTAGTGAGGAAACTAAGAAATAAAGGAATGAATGACCAAACAAACGGCCGCTTTCCATGGGCGTAATATTTGCTCATTTATACATTTGTTTATGATTTATTTAATTTCATCCCTAGACCTCCATCAAGCATATAAAGCACCCCCCAATACCCTCCTTTAAGATCAATTTGTACATTTTTCGATAGAATCGATAGAAAAATATCCTGGCCGAAGGCCGGTTCCTCAAAAAGTACAGGCTCGCTATTGCTAGCCAGGAAAAACTCGACGCCTAAATGACACGAAAAGTCTTAGTATTGACAACGAATTGGGGTGAAATTTCTTAAAATCGCCAAACTACTGGGCCGAACGTCATAAAATATGAAAACTAATGGGGTTAACCATGAGGAAGAAAGGGGACCAGAAAAACGACCCATCTCCCCTTAATTAGGAGTTTGACAATGTCCTTGCCTGTATGTTTACGTTACGGCTTAATTGAGCCCACCTCGCTTTTTTTCTTTTTTCTCTTTCTCTCCCTCTCTCTTTGCCTTGTATCCGTTCGGCCCCATTCAGCCTACTGTTTTAAGACGTTTACCCCCATCCAGGTTTCAATATTTTCCAGGTAAGCGGTAGCGAGCAAACATATATATATATTTTTGTTTTGAGAGGAAGCTAAATCTGTACATTTTTCGATAGAAAAATGTCTCCGGCATAGACGGATTCCTCCATATAATGCTGGCTCGCTATCGCTCGCCAGGAAGATATCGATACTTGGATGGGGATAAACGTCTTAAAACAGTTGGCTGAATTGGGCCGAATGGATACCAGCCAGAGAAAAAGAGAAAAGGAGAGAAAGATAAAAAAAACAGATGATCCCCCTTTACGAGGGGTGCATAGAAAAAAGGGTTGACAGGTTCACTATAGACCTAATCATTTTTTTTACCCACCTCGCAGAAGGTGCTCTTTGGCCTCTGCCAGTACATAGCCTCTCCATCACCAAGACTCTTATTGTGTCTCCCCGGGGCCACACACGGTAACTGGGTGTCTTGCGACCCCAGGCTAGATCTATAGGGGATCTCGGGGCATGCGGTGGCCCCCAGAGATATGATGTGCATCCTTGTCATCTACCAACAACCGCACACACCCACTGCCTTGTGGTTTAGTCTAGTAAGACAAAGGCTAGGGGAGCACACCCTGAGAGAAAAGCAGACGTTGGGGTCACGTCCTGGCGGTTTCTGACAAACTGGAATCCCAGCAGTCCCCTGCAGTATTGAGCAGGAGCTGGTTGTCTTGGGTCACCCCCTTGCCATCAGCAAGTTGAGCAACCCCTGTTCAGTACCAAGATAGTGAAGTTGGAACTGTGCACCTCTCTCGGCACTCTAAACTCTTCTATACGCAGGTTTTCTCTTCCTGCTTTTGTAAATTTTTCCCTTTTCCTGAACCAAAGACCAGCGGCGATGGGGAGTTTAGTGACGGGAAAAGGAACAGAATGGTTCTGGGAGTTTCTAGCTCGACCCCTGCACGTTGGCGACACAGGGCTATTTATGGTCGCCGATGGCTGGGACTGGACTGGCAGTCGTCTTCGGCAGACCCCTGTGTGTCTGAGCAGTCCTTTTCAGGATCCATGCTGCTCACCCTGAATAGGGAAGGGCCTAGAAAAGGTGTCCTAAAAATCACCCGCTCCACACAAGCTGAGTAGGACACCGCACCTACTGAACAATCCCATATGCTGGTGTAACAATAGAAAGAAACAAATTTCACTTAAACTCGGAACGTGGAATGTGAGAACCCTACTGGACAGAAACACCCAACCTGACAGAACCCAGCGTAGAACAGCCCTAGTTGCAGCAGAGCTTCAACGGTATAAGATTGATATTGCTGCTCTCAGTGAAACCCGTTTCCTGGGAGAAGGATCGCTGTGTGAAACGGGATGTGGATACACCTTTTACTGGAGAGGCTACCCTCAAGGAGGCCAACACATGCATGGTGTGGGTTTTGCCATCAACTATGACATCTTAAGAAAAATCCCAGAAGCGCCAGTTGGAATCAGTGAAAGACTGATGACACTCAGAATACCCCTTGTTAAAAACAGATATGCCACCATCATCAGTGCACATGCCCCTACCCTAGCTGCTACAGAGGACGACAAAGATCAATTCTATCAGCCACTAGACGAGGCCCTCACCAGAATCTATAGGCATGATGCAATACTACTTTTAGGTGACTTCAATGCAAGAGTTGGAAGAAAATATGAGATATGGGAAGGTATAATTGGAAAACATGGAATAGGACACATGAACTCCGATGGCCTTCGGCTCCTCACATTGTGTGCTCTACATAACCTTACTATTACCAACACCCTTTTCCAACAGAAAGACAAGTATAAAACATCTTGGATGCACCCACGCTCAAAACATTGGCACCTGTTAGACTATATAATTGTAAGAAGAAGTGATGTAAGTGGTGTCCTTCACACACGAGCAATGAGAGGAGCGGAGTGCTGGACAGATCACAGATTAGTAAGATCTATCCTTAAACTGACAATACGACCACCTGTACGACGTCTAAATACAAATCAGAAAAGAATAAACGTTGCTAAACTTAAAAACCATGAATTTTGTAACAGCTTCCGCAGAGTTTTATCTGAGAAGCTAAGTGATGAAGATCCCATTAACAACTTGACAATTCCACTAGATGAAATCTGGGCTTCACGTAGTGAATTAATTTATGAAGCAGCAAAGGATTCAATTGGTATAAAATAAAAAAATCATCAAGACTGGTTTGATGAAAATTTGGGCAACATCTCCATTCTTTTAGACAGGATGCACAGAGCTCATAGAGCAACTCTTAGCAACCCAACCTCTGAAACCTTAAAAATGAACTGGGAAGAATTACGATCCGATGTACAAAGAACCTTACGAAAAATGCAAAATGATTGGTGGACAAATAAGGGACAAGAAATACAAGGGTATGCCGATGTACATGACATGCACAACTTTTATAATGCTGTAAAATAAGTGTATGGACCTACAAGCTGTCCACTTACACCATTAAGGAGTGCAGACGGAACTACGTAAAGATCGAGGAACTATTGACATGATTTTTACTATACGTCAATTGCAAGAAAAATGCAGGGAACAAAATAAAGACATTTTTATAGCCTTCATTGATCTGTCAAAAGCCTTTGATACCATAAATCGAGAAACATTGTGGAATATTCTCTGTATCTTTGGCTGTCCACCAAAATTTGTGGCACTTGTAAGGCAGTTTCATGATGGCATGACGGCGAGAGTCACTGCAGGAGGCCATGCATCAGAACCATTTGCTGTTAATGCCGGAGTCAGACAAGGGTGTGTACTGGCACCAGTCCTTTTCAAAAAAATTTTAATATGCGTTATAATACTTCTTCATAGGACTATAGCAAACAGAAGTGGAATCAACATAGACTATAGACTAGATGGCAACCTCTTCAACATTCGTAGATTTCAAGCAAGAACAAAAGTCTCTATGGAAAATATCCTGGAACTTCAGTATGCAGATGACTGTGCTCTTGTAGCTCACTTGCCAGAGGAACTAGAAGTCGCGCTTGAAGCTGCAGCAAGTGCTTACTCCAGAATGGGCCTCTTAGTTAACATCCAGAAAACACAAATAATTTCTCAGTGGTCAGCTCAGATACCACCTGTGCAGCCAGTGTTCAGATTAGCAGGAGAGGAGATAGCACAAGTTCCTTCCTTCAAGTATCTGGGAAGCTTCCTGTCTGAAATGGCCAGTATTGACAATGAGGTACAACACCGACTGAGACGAGCTGCAGCATCTTTTGGCCGCCTACAAGAGAGGTTTTCCAAAATAATCACCTGACTCTTTGTACCAAATGGCTGTATATAATGCTGTGTGTTTAACCACTTTGCTCTATGGTTGTGAGACATGGACGACATATAGACGCCATATACGACCCCTGGAGGCTTTCCACATCAGATGCCTCCGAAAGATTATGGGTATAACCTGGCAGGACCGTGTTCCTCATATAACAATACTTGAAAGAGCCAACAACACCAGTATTGAGACCCTTATCATCAAACAACTCAGATGGGTTGGGCATGTCATCCGTATGCCAGAGGAGAGACTACCTCATAAAATACTATATGGACAGCTGCATGAAGGCTGCAGAGCAGCTGGAGGACCAAAATTAAGATACAAAGACAGTATAAAGAAAATACTAAAAAGGTGCAATATACAACCAACTGCACTTGAAAACTTAGCATCAGATAGACCACTATGGCGCTCACACTGCCAGCAAGGAGCGAAGGAACTGGAACGTCAGAGGAAACACCACCCGAAGGAGAAGAGGGCCCGGAGACATGCACGCCGGGAACAACCAGCACCTCCTAACCCGGACTACCAGTGCCCGGACTGTGACAGGATATGTGCATCACGGATAGGACTCTACAGTCATCGTAGAACTCACAACAGATGAATACAGGAAGGGAACGTCATCATCGGACTACGATGGACTACCATAAGCGAATATGCAAGACCTAATCATTTTTTTTTACCCACCTCGCAGAAGGTGCTCTTTGGCCTCGGCGAGGTGTCTTCCGAGCATTCATCTACGTCGCACAGCCCTTAGCACGCTTCTGCGAAGTATACCCGTGGCGGGTATACTCTCGGCGACGCTTTTTGTTCTTGCGACACCCTCGTCGATGTCTCGCCGATGTCGCCGAGGATCTCCGTGGGCCTCGCCGATCCCTCGGCAATGTTCGACGATGCTTGCGAGGGCTCGGACCCCTCACAAGTCCTCGTCCCAAATTTTGAATAATCCGAACATTTGCGATGACCCGCGAGGGCCCTTGCGGGGCCTTGCGAGTCAAACGATTATCATGTGAGGGTTCAAGATTTTGTTGCGACATGTCACGAATGTGCCCATTTTTTGGTGTCTGCGATGAAAATCGTATGAAATCGCATCAGTGGGAAAGGGGCATTATTGTCTTAACTAAATATATCTATATTGGTTTGATTTGTTTCTTTAAAACTTTAAAGAAACAAATCAAACCAATATAGACATATTTAGTTGAGACTCTTAATGTCCTCGTCTCATACTACTGAGATTATATAACAATAAACAGGTCCATTGTTGGTAAAACATCAATACCGATTTAATAACTACAATACATGCTGTATATATAAGCTATATAAGCAGATAGGGTGCAATGGGATGCTTCTACAACTAAGTCGCTCCCACCTTTGTCCATCTGTGGAGTTTACTATTTGTTCGTCATACATTTCTTAGTCATTAGTAGTGTAGATATCCATGATCGGTAGTATAAAGGAGTATACTTATACTTAACTAATATATCTTATTGGAGAGATTCCCTATTTCTTCAACTAGGCCTAGTCCCTCAAACGATACCGGTCGTTTGAGAATTAATAGCCAGTCTTGTCTGAGGGACCTTAGCATAGCCAAAAAGAAAAATGGATCCTCTTCAATGAAATCAATATTAGCTGTGCTTAAGTATACTCCTAAAGCACTACCTCCTCTATGTATAATAGGGTGAGTAGTACCCGTCTTGCAACACAATCCCACCCCTACTCTGTACAGCTATCCAACTCAAGAGTGAAACGATACTCTATTTTTTTTTCTATTCAACAGCTGAGCTCTGGAACTCTCTCCCTGAATCCATCTTTCCCTCATCCTATGACTTACAATGTTTCATACTCCGTATGTTCAGACATTTTGGCTCGAACATTAACTCTTTTAACTCTGTGGGAGGCACTCGTCACAGTCAGTTTTGCCTTTTGTCTCCCTCATCCACATAGAAAAAATAAAAAATAATTTGGATATCATACACCATAGTCTATTTTTTTCCAGCTGATGGTAACTTTTATGTTGCTTTCGTGGTTGTCCAGTTATTACGGAGATTTTGTAGCAAAATGTGTTATTAACACTCAACGAGCGGCCTAGGCGGTATATTTGACCGTGCCATCCAGCATTTTTTTTTTTACCATAAATGGGGTTGTTTCCGTGCTCTTTTTCATGCATAAACAAGAACCAGAGCGTAATACAAGTATGTATCCCTGATAGGGTGTTAAATGACCTTTCCAATGACACCAGAACCATCCTTCTACGATCACTGGTTGTTTTGCAACGATCGTGCAACCGAAGGGCAAAATTGGTAAAATACGGTCATTTCCTTACATTATTACGTGTGAAACGAGTGAGGGAGGGTGGAGTAGGGCGGAGTACATCTCAGTAGCTCCACAGCCACCGTGGCGAGCGGTCATGAGGTAACCTACGCTCCTCCCACCGCTCTGCTCTCTCTCAGAGCACATTACGTGCTCAAAATTGCATGCGACTATAGCCGGGCCCCGCCAAATAGGCCACATTTATTTCACTCGACTATAGCCGGGCGCCGCTCTTTAAGGGTTAATGAAAACCTGGCATTAATACGACGCCCAGACTTAGTAGACTTATATTATTCCAGTACGTATAGATAAATCAGTTGTTAAGGGATTCAATTTACCATCAGATGAAATATAACCGACTATAATGACTGATAAATGTAGAGTGACAAATTACGAAACTCAACAATTGGACGTTTGGTCTAGTACTCTAGTATAACAGTGGTGTCCCGAGTTATAAATAATGCACCCCACAAGAAGCGGCTTCCCATAACTTCTAGGTATACGACTTTCAATAGACTTATGGTAGATTCATTTGTCATTATGTATAGCTTATGTATAGTTCAGGGATATTTCGTAGCGAGGCCGTTCTATATGATCTGTGCCCCATGAATATTCTTTCCTCTCACTGAAACATTAGACTACCATAGTGCAGTGGGAATATGAACATGATTAGATTAATATCCAGTATTCGAGAATGGATGATAGGTCGTGGACGTGTGCATAAACCTTTAACCGTCTTGGTGGTGTAATGGTTAAGGTGTCTACAAATATGTGTGTGATGATCCGGGTTCGAATCCTGGTGGATCACATATATGCTTTCATTAATTTCATTGGAGGTGTTTGGTGTTGTGGTGAAATCAATAACAAATGGATCATCGAGAGAGTAAGGGCATATACTTTATACAAAATAATGACCATAAGGATGTTAGTGGAACTGTATAAGGAGGTTGTTGTTTCTGATTTATCAGCGATTATTGTTGCAATACCTAGTTAATGCCTGACTTAGAAACTATGTTTATGCATTTCCAAATATAGATAGCTAGATAGTCGCAATATTTCACATACACATACGGATTCTTTTGTTGAAAAGGCATCTTCTTCACCATATTGAACACAAATTAAATATGTAGGCTTAAGTGTCGATATTTGATATACATGTCTTTTCTTCGACTTGAGAAGATTGCAATTATATTCTACCATTTGTATGTAATAACTCGAAGACTCAT
>JBAKBP010026039.1:0-32340 GCA_037953745.1 Lithodes maja
GTAAGTCATAATTTTATTTCATAAGATTATATATACTGTATAAATAATGATATCAACATAATTTGTAAATTAATTAACTGTCTTATTGCTTTAGGTCTGATGATAACATATATACTAATGTCGAAACGTCACAAGCATAAAGATATTCGTAATTACCTTGGTGTTGCTTGCCCATAAATTATATACTGTGTGTATATATTTAGAGAGAGAGAAGGGGAGAGAAGGGAGGGGGGGGGGGGGAGTGATCAACAAGGGGGGTTAAGGGGGGGCCCAAGATTGTCCACTATTGCGTCATCACACAAACTATAGACGACACAACAACAACAATTGGTAAGGCACACGTGGGGGATTCTTTTCCTTATACTCCCCCCCCCCCCCCCCCCCGTCCCGCATCACCAGGGTGGAAGGGACGGAAGTTGTGTTTTTTGTCTCCGTTTTTCTGTTTGTCTGTTTGTTTATATATTTTTCTGTAAACAAGATATCTCAAAAAGTTATACGAGTTGGTGGGCCGAGAGGATATGCACCAAGGAAGAAGGGATTCAGCTTAAGGGGGTCACCTGCTTTTTTTAATCTTTCTCTCCTTTTCTCTCTTTCTCTGGTTTGTATCCATTCAGCCCCATTCAGCCAACTGATTGAAGACCTTTTTCCCCATTCAGGTGTCGATTTCTTCCTGGCGAGCTAAAGCGAGCCAGCATTGTATGGAGAAATCCGGCTTTGCCAGACATTTTTCTATCGAAAAATGTACAAATTTAGCTTGCTGTTAAAAAAAAATATATATACTGTATATGCTGGCTCGCTACCGCTCGCAGCAAATATTGACACCTGGATGGGGGTATACATCTTAAAACAGTAGGCTAAATGGGGCCGAATGGATACAACTCAGAGAGAAAGAAAGAGAGAAAACAACGAGGTGGCCCCCTTAAGAGATGATTGGTAGAGTGCATACCTCCACCAGCGTAGGCGGTGGTATGGGCTCTCCTGATTGGCCCTCTAGTTGGTGTTGTTTTGTTGTTGTTGGTGTTGTTTTGTTGTTGTTGGTGTTGTTGTTGTTGTTGTTGTTGGTGTTGTTGTTGTTGTTGGTGTTGTTGTTGTTGGTGTTGTTGTTGTTGTTGTTGGTGTTGGTGTTGTTGTTGTTGGTGGTGTTGTTGTTGGTGTTGTTGGTGTTGGTGGTGTTGTTGTTGGTGTTGTTGTTGGTGTTGGTGTTGTTGTTGTTGTTGTTGGTGTTGTTGTTGTTGTTGGTGTTGTTGTTGGTGTTGGTGTTGTTGTTGTTGGTGTTGGTGGTGTTGTTGTTGTTGGTGTTGTTGTTGTTGTTGTTGGTGTTGTTGTTGGTGTTGGTGTTGTTGTTGTTGGTGTTGTTGTTGTTGGTGTTGTTGTTGTTGTTGTTGGTGTTGGTGTTGTTGTTGTTGGTGTTGGTGGTGTTGTTGTTGTTGGTGTTGGTGTTGTTGTTGGTGTTGTTGTTGTTGTTGTTGTTGTTGGTGTTGTTGTTGGTGTTGGTGTTGTTGTTGTTGGTGTTGTTGTTGTTGTTGGTGTTGTTGTTGTTGTTGTTGGTGTTGTTGTTGGTGTTGGTGGTGTTGTTGTTGGTGTTGGTGTTGTTGTTGGTGTTGTTGTTGTTGTTGTTGGTGTTGGTGTTGTTGTTGTTGGTGTTGGTGGTGTTGTTGTTGTTGGTGTTGTTGTTGTTGTTGTTGTTGTTGTTGGTGTTGTTGTTGTTGGTGTTGTTGTTGGTGTTGTTGTTGTTGTTGTTGGTGTTGTTGTTGTTGTTGTTGTTGTTGGTGTGTTGTTGTTGTTGTTGGTGGTGGTGTTGGTGTTGTTATTTATGCTCTTACTTACATGTGCGTCGCCGGAATGTAAGGTTATGGCGGTCATTCATGTGCGTCTCAGTGTGTGCGTGTGCTCTTACTTACATGTGCGTCGCCGGAATGTAAGGTTATGGCGGTCATTCATGTGCGTCTCAGTGTGTGCGTGTGCTCTTACTTACATGTGCGTCGCCGGAATGTAAGGTCATGGCGGTCATTCATGTGCGTCTCAGTGTGTGCGTGTGCTCTTACTTACATGTGCGTCGCCGGAATGTAAGGTCATGGCGGTCATTCATGTGCGTCTCCGTGTGTGCGTGTGTGGGTTAGCTGTGGTGTAGGATTATGGGGGGATGGCATATTTATTTGCTAATATATTTATCTCTTTCGTATTTTTTAGTTTCCTCCCTAGACCTCCATCAAGCTTAAAAAAATACATTCACTAGACCCCCCTTCGAGATAAATTTGTAAATTTTTCGGTAGAAAACTGTTCCGGCCCTCTTAAAATTACAGGCTCGCTTTCGCTCGTCAGGAAAAAATCGACACCTAAATGGCACGAAAGGCCTGTATATAGACAAGGAAACGGGGCTAAAGGTCTTAAAATCGCCAAACTAATGGAACGAACATCCCTCCCCCATAAATACAGGCGGCGTGAGATGACAACGTACGTAAGGCTTCAGTAATCTGGTATGACCTACATTACTTAACAACTTCTGTACCGGCCACAGTAATATTAAAACCTCAAACCCTTGCAAAGACGTCGGATGAACTAGTGTTAAATGGAGATGGACAAAATCTTGGGACACGGTATGCCTGATTTCACTTTCTCCTGCGACACTCGGTTAGGTAGGCTAGACATTATAATCCCTAACCTCTGTAACTCAAAAAGTGGTGGAGCAAATGGGCTGTAAATGTCCACACCTATTCCCCGGCTGACTCTTCCCAGGTGATAGAAATATTAGCTCGATTACTCCAGTGGTTTCCGAGTTATGGAGGTCAGTGGTTGAGTTGTGCCTACTTATAACGAACAGACACTAATCTACCAAAGGCGTACCGTAACAGAAACGATACACGTACCGAGAGTTCCGGTCGTTTAGGTGCGCCAAGTTGAACACGTAAACGATTAAGGGGAGAGGGTTGATTTTTTTTTAACCCCCATTTCCCCCATGTTTAGCCACATTAGTTTTCAGAATTCAAGACATTCGGCCCATTAGTTTGACGATTTTATGATGTTGTGTCCCATTTAATGTCTGTGTCAATATTAAGACAATTCGTGACATTTAGGTGTTTATATTTTCTTGGCCAGCGATAGCGAACCTGTAATAAGAAAGAATCGGCCTTCGGCCGGGAAATTTTTCTTCCGAAAAATGTGCAAATGTATCTAGAAGGGGGTGGAGGGGGGGATCTTGGGGATATCTTATTAAGGTTGATGGAGATCTAGAGAGGAAACCAAAATAATAATAAATACATACCGGTACATAAATAATAATAAATACATACCGGTACATAAATAATAATAAATACATACCGGTACATAAATAATAATAAATACATACCGGTACATAAATAATAATAAATACATACCGGTACATAAATAATAATAAATACATACCGGTACATAAATAATAATAATAAATACATACCGGTACATAAATAATAATAATAAATACATACCGGTACATAAATAATAATAAATACATACCGGTACATAAATAATAATAAATACATACCGGTACATAAATAATAATAAATACATACCGGTACATAAATAATAATAAATACATACCGGTACATAAATAATAATAAATACATACCGGTACATAAATAATAATAAATACATACCGGTACATAAATAATAATAATAAATACATACCGGTACATAAATAATAATAAATACATACCGGTACATAAATAATAATAAATACATACCGGTACATAAATAATAATAAATACATACCGGTACATAAATAATAATAAATACATACCGGTACATAAATCGACCAAAAAATGAACCCTCGCCCCTCGTAAATAAACCCTCGTTTTTGTTACAATTGAACACACGTAGGCCTATATTTATACAGTACAACAAAAACAACAACAACAAGTACAAAAACAACCTAATACAATCAAACCACTACAACAACAACCTAACACAATAAAAACAACAACATAATACAATAAATACAACCTAATACAATCAAACAACAATCCAACACAATCAAACAACAACATAATACAATATAAAAACAACATAATACAATAAATACAACATAATACAATATAAAACAACATAATACAATAAATACAACATAATACAATATAAAACAACATAATACAATAAATACAACATAATACAATCAAACAACAATCCAACACAATCAAACAACAACATAATACAATATAAAACAACATAATACAATAAATACAACATAATACAATATAAAACAACATAATACAATAAATACAACATAATACAATATAAAACAACATAATACAATAAATACAACATAATACAATCAAACAACAACCCAATACAATCAAACACCAACCTAACACAAACCAAACCACCTCCTCCCTCCTATGAACTTCTCCCACACCTAATACAACCTAACACATACACCCAACACAACCTAACACAATCAAACACCAACCTAACACAAACCAAACCACCTCCTCCCTTCTATAAACTTCTCCCACACCTAATACAACCTAACACATACACCCAACACAACCTAACACAATCAAACACCAACCTAACACAAACCAAACCACCTCCTCCCTTCTATAAACTTCTCCCACACCTAATACAACCTAACACATACACCCAACACAACCTAACACAATCAAACACCAACCTAACACAAACCAAACCACCTCCTCCCTTCTATAAACTTCTCCCACACCTAATACAACCTAACACATACACCCAACACAACCTAACACAATCAAACACCAACCTAACACAAACCAAACCACCTCCTCCCTTCTATAAACTTCTCCCACACCTTGCCTTCCGCCCTCATCAAATACCGTAAGTGATGACGTCTTTCGTAACTCATGTAAACCCGTCATATAAACAGATCATACGGTCATATAAACAGATCATACGGTCATATAAACAGATCATACGGTCATATAAACAGATCATACGGTCATAAAACAGATCATACGGTCATATAAACAGATCATACGGTCATATAAACAGATCCTTGCAATTGATCCGTATTCCCGATAAAACTGGTTTAAGGGGGGGGGGGGGGATTTTTCTAGTGTCCTCCCTAGACCTCCATTAAACTTTAAAAAAAAAACATTCATTAGATCCCCCTTGTAAATTAATTTGTAAATGTTTCGGCCGATGGCCGGTTACTCTTAAAATTTCAGGCTCGCTATCGCTCGCCAGGAAAAGATTGAAACTTAAATTGCACGAAAGCTCTTAAAATGGACAACGAAATGAGGCGAAAGGTATTAAAATCGCCAAACTAATGGGCCGAACTTCATAAAAAAAACGAATGGGGCTAAGCATGAGGGTGAAGGAGGTCCAGAAAAAGCGAGTACTGCCCCCTTAATGCCAGTTTCTCACAATTGACATCATATTTTGCTACATGGCGACTAGAGTAATCGAGCAAATATTTCGGTTCCATGTCATCTCAACCAGTAGACCATTTCAACCAGTAGCTCTCAACCAGTGCCAAATTAACCCAGACCAACCAAACCAGTGCCAAAATATAGTACTAACCTAACCTAACCTAACCGTACTGGTTGATTTGGTACTGCTTGAGAGCTACTGGTTGAAATGGTCTACTGGTTGAGTTGACCGGTTACCAAATATTTCTACCATTTGACAAGAGTCAGCAGTCAGGAAATGGGTGTGGCAATGTACAGGCCATTTGCTCTAGCCCATTTCGAGTTATAGAGGTTAGGATTAGCGATGTGTGGCCTACCTATTTGGAACGGGGTATAGTGTTTAATTATAGTTTTAATCTGACATTAAATATGTCGAGTTGATAAGTTGATACTGGTTGAGTCCTATATAACCTAACAATATTGGTTGAGTTGGTACGGGTTAGGCTAGTCTGGTTGAGGTCTATTGGTCGAAATGATCTACTGGTTGAGATGTAGTGGTCGAAATAGTCTGCTGGTTGAGATGAATTGGTCGAACTAGTCTACGGTTGAGATAGTACTAGTTGAATTAGTATTGGTCGAGATGTACGGTGGAAATGGTCTATTGGTTGAGATCTACAGCTCGAAATGGTCTAATGGTTGAGATAATACTGGTTGAGATGTACTGGTGGAAATGGTCTACTGGTTGAGATAGTACTAATTGAGATGTTCTGGTCGAAATGGTCTACTGGTTGAGATGTAGTGGTCGAAATGGTCTAATGGTTGCGATAGATAACACTGGTTGAGATAATACTGGTTAAGATGTACTGGTCGAAATGGTCTAATGGTTGAGATAATACTGGTTGAGATGTACTGGTTGAAATGGTCTAATGGTTGAGATATACTGGTTGACATGTACTGGTCGAAATGGTCTAATGGTTGAGATAGTACTGGTCGAAATGGTCTAATGGTTGAAATAATACTAGTTGAAATGTCCTGGTCGAAATGGTCTAATAGTTGAGATAATACTAATTGAGATGTACTGGTGGAAATGGTCTAATGGTTGAGATGTACTGGTGGAAATGGTCTAATGGTTGAAATAATACTGGTCGAATTGGTCTAATGGTTGAGATGTACTGGTGGAAATGGTCTAATGGTTGAGATGTACTGGTGGAAATGGTCTAATGGTTGAGATAATACTGGTCTAAATGGTCTAATGGTTGAGATGTACTGGTCTAAATGGTCTAATGGTTGAAATAATACTGGTCGAAATGGTCTAATGGTTGAGATAATACTGGTCGAAATTGTCTAATGGTTGAGATGTACTGGTGGAAATGGTCTAATGGTTGAGTCATCCGTGCACCATGACGAACCATCCCACAGGGCCACATGGCACTCTCTCCAGGAACAACAATCAATACAGCCAGCCTAGATAATTCGGCCCCAGAGTGCAGTTTCGGCTTTTATATTGTTACTCACCCTTTTCGGCATGGTCCCTGTGAGTCCTGAAGCTGGGAGAAACGATTGACCTCTCTCCCACACGGGTCACCAGAGATGGGCGTGCGAATCCGGATCGAAATAGGCAAACGCGTGACTCGGGAGGCTGGGGGCACACTCACGCACACCACGGAAGCTGGAATTGAACTGAGGCTCTGAGCTGAACCTGCGCGAACGTTTACTACACATTGAGAGGGGACACCTGCGCACGCCGAAATGCCGGGTTTCGTCTGGCTCAATAGTTGTTTCTAATGAAACATAGAATCGTCTATTATAGTCAAAGGTGTTTGGATGGCACTGGTTTGGGATTGCGTAGGGATGCTGGAGAGGGATTTTTTTGGTCATGTTAGGGGGACGAGCTGAAGGTATGAGCATCTTCTTTTTCACCTTGATTCTATGGGTCGATTCTTCTGCCCCCCCCCCCCCCCCCTTCCCCTCCTCCCACCCCCTCACGACCCCCTCCCTCCTCTTCTCTCTCTCTCTCTCTTTCTTGTCCCCTTCCACCCACCACCCCCTTCTCTCTCTCTCTCTCTCTCTCTTTTTCTTGTCCCCTTCCACCCACTCTCTCTCTCTCTCTCTCTCTCTCTCTCGGCCAAGTCATTACATTTTTCACCCTCCCTATAAAACTTGTATTTACGACTTCAATAATGTTCTATTTAGAAATCTTGCTCTCCATTTACTCGCCCCCTCCGGAACCACCTTCCCGCCCACTCTTTTAAGGGGTGTAATTTCTGGGCCCCTTCCCCCTCTTCCTTAGCTCCATTACTTTTGAGATTTAAGTACGTTCGCCCCATTAGCTTGGTGATTTTAAGACCTATATATACTATAGCTGAATATATAATATTATACTCCAGCTCAACTCCTAACCAGGGCCCCACCTTAGCCCAGACCTCCCCTTAACTCATGCTGTCATCATTAAGGGGACAGTGGTTATTTTAGCCCAGACCTCCCCTTAACTCATGCTGTCATCATTAAGGGGACAGTGGTTATTTTAGCCCAGACCTCCCCTTAACTTATGCTGTCAGCATTAAGGGGACAGTGGTTATTTTAGCCCAGACCTGCCCTTAACTCATGCTGTCATCATTAAGGGGACAGTGGTTATTTTTGGGGGTCTATTAACTTATACTGTATATTTGTTTTTACTTTCCTCGCTAGATATTTAAAAAACACCCCCTACACCTTCCTTCAAGATAATTTTTCGGTAGAAAAATGTCCCGGCCACTCTTATAATTACAGGACACCTCAATGGCACGAAAGGTGTTAATATTGACAAAGAGATGGGGCGTACAGTCTTAAAATCGCCAAACTAATGGGCTGAACGTCTTAAAATCTAAATACCAATGGGGCTAAACACGAGGGAGAAGGGGGCCAGAAAAAACCAGTCCATCCCCCCTTAATTAGTACACACTTCGATATGCATTCTACTATATAGGCTCGCTTTCTCTCGCCATGGTATATTTGACAACTGAATGAGGTGAATGGCTTTATAATCGCCAAACTAATGAGGAAACGTAGATTCTAGCTGGTTAGTAAGATAGGTAGATAAATAGATATAGATAGATAGATAGATATATAGATACTGTAGAGAGAGAGAGAAAGAGAAAGAGAGAGAGAGAGAGAGATGGTTAGACAGACAGATATATAGACAGAAGAGGAGGAGGAGGAGGGGAAAATCTGAAGGAGGATGAGTGAGGAGGTGTTTTTGTAACTAAGAGGCCAATCCGGATTATGGCTTGGCGGGACTGAAAGGACTGGATGTGACCAATTTTATACTTAATTTAAGGCTTCTTGTGTGAGAGAGAGAGAGAGAGAGAGGTACACTTGAGCGGTAATTTGGAGCTTCTGAAACAACAGATTAATGTCAGATGAGATTTACATAAAATTACAATGCATGCAATATTTACCCTGGATGCTGAAATACTAAGATTTGCATCACAGGTCCTCATTAACATCTAGGTGAGACGGATCACCAAGAGTTCAGCACACTACATGGTGTTACGGCTGGATCGGCAATACATATTCGGGATTCTTGATCGTAGGACAGAAATGGCTTATGTGACAACGACACGCTCGATTCCAGTCCCAAATACTATATGCTCCAGACAACAAAAGCACCAACGCCCTACAGAGTTATCGTCTATGGTAACGAGGTACCTTAACTCGGCGAAAGTGTACAACAGGGGTAGGCTATGAGGCTAAACTCCCTCAGACATTTATAGGTTACGTTATTACTAAAGAAATGCAATACTCAAGAAACTAAGTTAATATTAAGCCTCTAATAATGTAGAATAGAAGCAGGCTAAAGGTATGACAGTGAAATGCTAAATGACAAATGTACACGCCTACTTGAAAGCGCGTGCACTAGAATAACTGTCCCCTACTAACATGCACTAGCATGTAGCATACAAGATGTTCATGATCCAGTAGATACCTAATAATACACATGGAAGGAACATAAATAGTAGTCACTTATTGTAATAATGAATCTATACTTGGAATAACTAAAAGGTTGCAGGCAACAGTACTGCGCCGGTAGCCTACTACCGCATAGGCTACTTCGCTTCTCTCACTCTGTCTCCCCTCTGAGTCTGTATGCGCCCTACGCAACAGAACTCCGGACACAGCAGCAAAACGACAGTGCAGTTAATTGATACATGAAAGTATTAATAGTGTTGTCTTGTGTGTGAGTAATGTGTATTGTAAAGTGTTACATACATAAACTTAAAGAGAGCTGCAAATGCATAGTAAAATAAAGATATCACCCACTCATCATCCCCATGTGTTCTAGCTAGCAGGCCAAGTCACAGGAACAACGAGTCCCAGCACCGAAAGCGAGAACCCAGGAAAAGACTGCAGAGAACACAAGGACAGATAAATTACGTTACTCTACTATACCGGCACTACGAGCGAGCTGTAGTCTCTGGTACTGCACTCGCTCCTGGCTCGGTAGGCAAATCAAGGCTAAGTCCTCGCCCCTCTACAGACAACTCCTGGGCATGGTCGGGCTCTTACACATGGCACTAGTCTAGTCACAAATTGGATGATGAGCTGGGCATATAACTCGTGAACATGTAGAACGTTCACCAACTATCCTCATCAAGAAGATCGCTGTTCACATTAACCCCTTAAATCTAATACATGTAAATATATGCTTGTCCTAAGAGTAATACGAGAGGTGAGTGCTGAAACTCCTTTAGGACCTCAAGGGAAGGGTATGCATTTAAATAGAGAGAAGAATGAAATGAGAGTAATGTCGTCAGAGAGAAAGAGTGCAACCGTGAGAAGTTGGGAGAGAGGGCAAGGGATGTTAGAATCTCAAAGGTTCTAGGCAACCTGGTCATAGAGCACACAGCGAGCCTCCAGGCAATGTGCTGTACGACAACATGGGCAGCCCAGGCAGCATATGCAGGCGGCAATGTACTACCAACCCTGTCGCACCTAGCTATAAGCGCAGGGCTGCCAACCGGTCCATACGTCTGGCAACCACCCCCCCCCGGCAGCGTGGCGCACCGCTACCCTCTCGCTCTGAAGTCTAACTCACTCTCTCTCTCTGAATTCCCATTGTCCTATCTATCAACTTCTCTATTGATACTACATATTAAATGGAAGGTCTCGACATGGCTTAAAACAAAACCCACCACTGGTTAGCAAATGACGAGACCTTTGCAGAGATACAAAGAACATAGTTATACGTTGTCACACTCAATATAAGCAGCCAGCACGGTACACGGTACACGCACCGTGACGGTACAGTGGAGTACCAAGGAGTACAATCAGGTTACGTTGCCACGCACTGGGTGCGTCACAGCCCCCCCAAGATTTTAGATAATCGACCTTAGAAGCATTATCAAAATCTGACAGGCAACCAACCGACCTGCTACCCTTAGCTGCCACTAATTGCAAAAGGTGCACAACAACTGAAGTGTGAATTATACATAAAACACAATATCGCATGCATCATGCTACAACAACAAAGACTTACAAAACTAAAAAAAAAATTCTCGTTTATTTTATTGTTTTATAATCTTTTTGGACGGCGTTATGATAGCCTAATTTTACTCCTGCTCAACCCACACACCGTGCACGACTATCCTGGATCATCAACCCTTGATAGACAATCTGCTATCACGTTCTCACTCCCGGCAATATGCTGAATGTTGAGATTATACTCTTGGAGCATTAGGGACCACCTGGTCAACCGCATATTCCGATTGTGAAACTGATTTAGGAATTTCAAGGGATGATGGTCCGTATAAATCGTCACTACCGGGCCGTAGGCTGGAACATAAACTTCGAAATGTTTGAGCGACAAAACGATAGCAAGAAGCTCCTTCTCTATAGTCGAGTAATTCCTTTGTGCCGAATTAAACTTGCGAGAAAAGAAGCTCACTGGGTGTTCCAAGCCCTCGGAATCAGTCTGCAGTAACACTGCCCCGGCACCCACACCGCTGGCATCAGTCGCCAGCTGAAAACTCCTGGAGAAGTCTGGGGCTCTCAAAATCGGATGTGTACACAGCAGGTGCTTGACTAGGTCGAAAGCCCTCTGACACTCCGCAGCCCAACAGAACTTCACTGACTTCGACAGTAGATCAGTTAACGGTGCTAAGACAGTAGAGTATCCCCGGATGAAGCGCCTATAATAGCCTATCATACCTAGGAACCGCATGACCTGGCGCTTAGTGGTGGGCCTGGGAAACATATTGATAGCCGGTATCTTGCTCAGGGGGGGGCACACCCGGCCTAACCCGACCACGAAGCCAAGATACTGCACAGTAGCCTTTACAAACTCGCACTTCCTCAGGTTCACCACCAGCCCAGCATCGTGCAACTTCCCAAACAGGGTCTCTAAGTGCCTTAGGTGATTTTCAAAATTGTCATCATACACTATCACGTCATCAAGGTAGACCGTGCAGTTAGGGATTTCGTCACAAATATCGTTCATCAGGTTCTGAAACGTGGCAGGTGCGTTCTTAAGCCCATAAGGCATTACGTTACATTGGTAGGTCTTGCCATCTACCACAAAACCACAAACTTGCTTAGCTCGGTCCGACAGGGGTACTTGCCAGTAGCCTTTTACAAGATCAATTTTAGTAAGGTACTTTGCATTCCCTATCTTGTCCACGCTGTCGTCAATTCGAGGCAAAGGGTAAGGGTTGGTAGTGGTCAAGCCATTTAGCCTACGAAAATCTATGCAGAACCGCACCTTGCCGTCAGGTTTTGGCTGCAACGTGACGGGTGATGTCCACTTCACATAACCTTCAGTGATCATCCCTCTCTCAACCATGTACTTTAACTCCTCCCGTAAAGCTGGCAACTTTACCGGGGGCACACGGTAGGGCACTGACTTGAAGGGCACATTATCACCGACGTCCACGTCGTGCGTTACCTGAGTAGTGAGACCTGGGTGTTCGGCGAAAACAGAGGGGTATGACCTGAACAGGCCTAGGACAGCAGCACCCTGGTGCTCAGGCAGGTGACTTACAGCTTGCCTAGCCTCTTGTTCAGTATTCCCCGCCCACTGTTCCGCGGAAATGACACAGTCCCAGCTATCCTCCTCAGCAGCATGACTGTCCCCACCTCCTTCTCCACCCTGGCCGCTGCAGGCCAGCACAGGGACAGTGAGAGGCTCTGAGGGGCGTCTCACATACTCTTTCATGAGGTTAACATGACATAACTGATGTTTTTTCCTACGGTCAGGTGTTGCAACGAGATAATCAAGGTCGGACAGTTTCTTAGCCACCACATACGGCCCAATAAACTTGGCAGAAAGGGGGTGTCCAGGCAAAGGTAAAAGCAACATTACCTCCTGACCCACCGAAAACTCCCGAAGCTTCACCTTGGCGTCATACTGGTGCTTCATGACCGCCTGTGCATTAACCAAGTTATTACCTGCCGCTGCCATGCAACCTATAAGTCTCTCCCGGCTCCCAAGGATATATTTAAGTACAGACCCCGGCTTCTCTTCGCCCTCCCAGATCTCTTTCACCATACTTAAAGGTCCTCTCACATTATGGCCAAAGACTAGTTGATTTGGACTGAACCCCAGGCTCTCTCCTGGGACTTCACGTGCAGCGAACAGAACATACGGCAGACCCAAATCCCAATCAGTGTCATGTTCTGCACAGTAACAGCGTAGCATACTCTTCAGGGTCGAGTGCCACCGCTCCAAGACTCCCTGACTCTCGGGATGGTAGGCTGACGACACTACAGAACATATACCGTGCAACTGAAGGGTTTGCTTGAACAATTTGGATGTAAAATTGCTCCCCTGGTCTGACTGCACCTCACGTGGAAATCCATAACGGGAACAGAACAATAATAAGTTTTTAACAACTGCCTTTGCCGAGCCGTTTCTCATGGGGTATGCGTCCGGGTATCTCGTAGCCACATCCATGATTGTCAACAGGAATTTATTGCCACTACTAGTAGGCGGGAAAGGGCCAACCAAATCTACTACAACTTTGCTGAACGGAGGCCCGGTGACAGGTATGGGAAACAAAGGTGCCTTCGGGATTGTCTGGTTAGGCTTCCCCGTTGTCTGGCAGGTCGCACACCCAGCCACCCATGCACAGACATCAGCCTTGACCCCAGGCCACCAGAAAAACCTGCCCAATGCCGCCAATGTTTTTGTTACCCCCAAATGACCCGCCACCGGCACATCATGCGCCAGACACAATAAGGACTCTCTATACTTATTTGGAACAACCACCTGGTCTACTACCCTCGCACCGCCCTCCCACTTCGATTTGGGGTCTAGAAATCTGCGGTACAATATCCTGTTGAGCCTAAAGAAATCTCCCGGCTTCGCATCCCCATCTTCCTCCAACTCTATGGCACCATTGCTATAACGAGCTAGGCTAGCGTCTTGCAGCTGCTGCTCACTAATGTCCCTGGGCGTCAATGCATCAAGATGGTTTTGTAATAAGACATTACCCCGGCTAGTAGGCTCTACTGCCTTAGTGGCTCTCGCTACAGCTCTTGCCTCACGCGAAGTCTTACCCAACTCTGCCTTGTTACACACCATATCTGGGCCAGAGTCAACTCCCGTGTTTATTATAGGTCCAAGTACCGAATCACCGAGAAGTGCAGCAGAATCAATGTCCCTTTTCCTGCCCTTAGCAACCTTCTCCTGATCCTTCCTCCACTGTCCCCGAGGTTGAGTGCTAGGCTGTGCAGGAGCCGCAGAGCGAGATCGGGTTACCACACAGGCCATCTCATCCTGTTGGCACCTCCCAACCCATTCCCGATTCTCACCATCCACGTCGGCCGCCCTCTCGGCAACGACTAAGGGTGGAGTCCCGGAAGTGGGCACCGCAAAGTCGTTGCCGAGAAGAAGGTCGACGCCCTCAACTGGCAAACACTCAACGATCCCTACATCCAGCTCCCTGCACACCTCTCCCACTCTCAACTCCAACCTCACAAGTGGGTATGACCTCGTAGCATTTATACCCTGCACCACAACAACTCTGGCCGCATTTATCGGTTTCCCTGTGAAGTTCCTCAACAAAGTTTGCGAAGCCCCCGTATCCCTCAGCAAGTCAACCCTCCGTAGTTCACTCCCCCAGCTCACAAACCCGTGTCCCCGATGGTCACAGAAAGTGTCCCGGACAGGTGTCGAGCCTTCCGTACGCTTCTTTACCGCGTGTGCCTCAGCTGCTGACAACCTACCCCGGGCAGTTGCTGCAGCCTTCAGAGACACACCGATACTGTGAACCAATGACACCGGCTTAGCGGGAGTGTTACTAGGGCACTCACGTGAATAATGGCCTAGCTTCTGACATTTGTAACATTTCACATCCCCAATGGGCTTCTTCCCTTGTGCGGGCGAAGAAGGGGCCTGACCTTTAGTAAACGGGAGAGGCTTGTGTTTGTAGGTGTTATTAGGTGCAATGCATTTAGTGTGGTTATGTGTGTCATAGGATTTGTTATTATCGAAAACTCTGGTGGGTGGGGTATAGCGCCCCTTCTGCCCTGACTCAGCCCTCTGAGCGGCACCGCAACCACGAATCAATGATAATCTGAGGTCTGCCATCTTGGCAGCCTCCTCTACTGTCTTGGGACATTTTTCCTTAATGTTCAGCGTTAGATCGGTTCCAGTACATTGGTAAAACTGTTCCAGATAGAAAAGTTGCTTAATTTCCTCAGCCGACTCTGCGTGCTCGGACCGAAACCAGTTATTACCTGCATCTGTTAAGTCCCGTGCGTGCTCCATAAAACTGACGTCGCTCTTCTTATTCACGCCACGGAACTTCAATCTATAAGTTTCGGGTTGCAGTTCGTAGGCCCGGAGCACAGCCTCCTTCACCAGTCCATACACTACACTCTCGTCCAGTGACAGTGCATCGTAGGCTTTCAACCCCTTACCCACTAGACGTGATGAAACTAATGCTGCCCATTTAACCTCCGGCCAGTCATACTCACGACACTTCTTTTCGAAACGAGCAAAAAACTCAGTCACTGCTGTCTCATCAAATGCGGGTACTAACTTAATTAAATGCGAAAGTGAGTCTGTAACCCAGTGCCCACCACCGAGATGACGCCCCGTGGTCTCTACTCTAGACTTCTCGACATCCATTTCAGCCTGGTACCTGGTTGCATCCTGATTGGCTTGGATTCTAGCAACCTCTATGCGTTCTATACTAGCCTGTTGTATCTGAGTCTCCTGCAGCTTAAACTTAGCTAGTTCTAGCTGAAATAACATCTCAGGAGACAGGCCTGGGGGGGGAGAGCACAAAATGGGGGATCCACACCGAGACGTGTTTACGGGTAAGCCAGCTTGCCCTTGAGAACCCTCCTGCTGCATCGTGCTAAGACTCGCTGGCTGAGGGCCCAGCTCAGGGGTAGAGTGGAATGGAGGCTTGGAGGGAACCCCCCAAGACCCCACTCCACCCACCGCCCCATCGCCATCACCCAACAAACATGCCACCAAATTCTTCTTGGGCCAACTGTCAGGACAGTCCCGCCCCAAAGCCGTGGCTAAACAGCGAAGACCGTAACAATCAATAGCCTGCAGGCGCTGTTCGGTCAAAGGTGTCTGCAAAAATGCCCGGGCATCCCTCTCTCCACTTATAACACTCCCCTCCCCAAACATCTGTTGTACTTGCTGGTTACTAGGCTGTACCGTGTTATCCTCCCCCGTAAATGATGAGTCATTAGACATAGTGCTGGTTATACAATTGCTGTTCATAAAAAAAAAAAAGTGCTTATTACTAATTGCAGTCTCGACTCACAAAATGTTAAAGATGCTTGAATGACTCTACTCTAGACACCCCCAACGAAACAATCTGCAAGTCCACCAATACAATGACACAATAAAAATTCCTCCAATATGCAAGAAAATTCTAGCCAGCTCTACTAGGTAGCATAGAATAGTTCTCCAAAAAACATGTGATAGGATACTACTGAATCTTGTGCAAGGTCGCCATTTTGTTACGGCTGGATCGGCAATACATATTCGGGATTCTTGATCGTAGGACAGAAATGGCTTATGTGACAACGACACGCTCGATTCCAGTCCCAAATACTATATGCTCCAGACAACAAAAGCACCAACGCCCTACAGAGTTATCGTCTATGGTAACGAGGTACCTTAACTCGGCGAAAGTGTACAACAGGGGTAGGCTATGAGGCTAAACTCCCTCAGACATTTATAGGTTACGTTATTACTAAAGAAATGCAATACTCAAGAAACTAAGTTAATATTAAGCCTCTAATAATGTAGAATAGAAGCAGGCTAAAGGTATGACAGTGAAATGCTAAATGACAAATGTACACGCCTACTTGAAAGCGCGTGCACTAGAATAACTGTCCCCTACTAACATGCACTAGCATGTAGCATACAAGATGTTCATGATCCAGTAGATACCTAATAATACACATGGAAGGAACATAAATAGTAGTCACTTATTGTAATAATGAATCTATACTTGGAATAACTAAAAGGTTGCAGGCAACAGTACTGCGCCGGTAGCCTACTACCGCATAGGCTACTTCGCTTCTCTCACTCTGTCTCCCCTCTGAGTCTGTATGCGCCCTACGCAACAGAACTCCGGACACAGCAGCAAAACGACAGTGCAGTTAATTGATACATGAAAGTATTAATAGTGTTGTCTTGTGTGTGAGTAATGTGTATTGTAAAGTGTTACATACATAAACTTAAAGAGAGCTGCAATGCATAGTAAAATAAAGATATCACCCACTCATCATCCCCATGTGTTCTAGCTAGCAGGCCAAGTCACAGGAACAACGAGTCCCAGCACCGAAAGCGAGAACCCAGGAAAAGACTGCAGAGAACACAAGGACAGATAAATTACGTTACTCTACTATACCGGCACTACGAGCGAGCTGTAGTCTCTGGTACTGCACTCGCTCCTGGCTCGGTAGGCAAATCAAGGCTAAGTCCTCGCCCCTCTACAGACAACTCCTGGGCATGGTCGGGCTCTTACACATGGCACTAGTCTAGTCACAAATTGGATGATGAGCTGGGCATATAACTCGTGAACATGTAGAACGTTCACCAACTATCCTCATCAAGAAGATCGCTGTTCACATTAACCCCTTAAATCTAATACATGTAAATATATGCTTGTCCTAAGAGTAATACGAGAGGTGAGTGCTGAAACTCCTTTAGGACCTCAAGGGAAGGGTATGCATTTAAATAGAGAGAAGAATGAAATGAGAGTAATGTCGTCAGAGAGAAAGAGTGCAACCGTGAGAAGTTGGGAGAGAGGGCAAGGGATGTTAGAATCTCAAAGGTTCTAGGCAACCTGGTCATAGAGCACACAGCGAGCCTCCAGGCAATGTGCTGTACGACAACATGGGCAGCCCAGGCAGCATATGCAGGCGGCAATGTACTACCAACCCTGTCGCACCTAGCTATAAGCGCAGGGCTGCCAACCGGTCCATACGTCTGGCAACCACCCCCCCGGCAGCGTGGCGCACCGCTACCCTCTCGCTCTGAAGTCTAACTCACTCTCTCTCTCTGAATTCCCATTGTCCTATCTATCAACTTCTCTATTGATACTACATATTAAATGGAAGGTCTCGACATGGCTTAAAACAAAACCCACCACTGGTTAGCAAATGACGAGACCTTTGCAGAGATACAAAGAACATAGTTATACGTTGTCACACTCAATATAAGCAGCCAGCACGGTACACGGTACACGCACCGTGACGGTACAGTGGAGTACCAAGGAGTACAATCAGGTTACGTTGCCACGCACTGGGTGCGTCACAATGGGCTATATCATCGAAGGGTATACTCTGTTTCTTTTCAGTTGACGATAAATTGAACCCCTGAGCAGCTAATTTGTCTATATTTAATGGAGAAATATGAAACTACTCTGTCGCTGTATCCACTTATGACCAAGTGTATTCTAATCAACACCATATTTCACTACACAATCTTCAAAATAACTGAGAAATCTTGATGGGAACTTTGCAATTTACCGTCAGTTGAAGAGAAACAGACTTGATTGAGGACCTCGCGTACGTAATGGCGACCTCTGGGAATCTTATACTGTAAACAATGAAGGGTATACGCGTACAAAATGGTATATAGAAGCATATATCGGTTATATTGATGATAGTTTACATCTCTCTCTCTCTCTCTCTCTCTCTCTCTCTAAGAATGGGTTTACTACCACCAATATACCTTTAATATGAATAGATAATTATGGGCATATTAATTATCCTCTTTATGACTATTACTTTGTGCAGCGTACATTGGGGTGACGTGAGGGGCTGCCATACATCTATTAAAGGGGGGAAGGGTTTATCATTTGGTCGATTATTTCATATATTTGTTATTTTTGTTTAGTTTCCTCCCTAGACCTCCATCAAACATAAACAAACATCCATTAGATCCCCCTTCTAGATTATTTTGTACATTTTTCGGTAAAAAAATGACCCGGCCGAAGGCATGTTCTTCCAACATTACAGGCTCACTATCGTTCGCCAGGGAAAAAATCAACACCTAAAAAGCACGAAAGGTTTTAATATTGACAAAGAGATGGGGCGAAAGGTCTTAAAGTCGACAAAGTAATGGGGCGAACATCTTAAAATCTGAAAAGTAATGGGGCGAAACATGAGGAAGAAGGGGGACCATAAAAACAGCCCATCTCCCCTTAACACCAGACCCAACTTTGATCAATTTCACTGAGTGAAAATAATCTCAGAAGGTTTTCCAATCTTGTGATTCAAATTGATTATTTAATTATATATCTGTAATGCCCTCGAAAATGTCCCGCACCCACAATAATACTAACCCGAGTTGACGTCAGGTATAGCGTAAAATAGTCGGAGATGGTAAGTCCAATAAACTCATCACGTGATAACACCACGAGACTATCACCTGGTTCTTAAAAATCGGACTAAGGTTGCTATACTTTTAGTACGTCCGTGGTAGTACAGTGGGTTAGCGCGCGGGCCTGGTGGTGATGGTTGGGTCACTAACCAGGGTTCGAACCCCACCCAAGGCATCTCAAAACCTGTGGGTTTTTAGGGGGGTTAAATTCCCTTCAGAGGTTCGTACCCCGCGCCAGGTACCAGGAAAAGTTGATCCTAAAGGTAGCCTGGGGATATTTCAGGAGACCATGAATTCCCTTCACACCCAGCATTTCATTGGTGGCAGCGGTGGGATCGTGACCAGGTAGCTACGTGGAACACCCGTCACGCGAACCCTATACCAACAATATTGAGATTGCTGAGGTAATACAGCTACGATACCTTACGACCTTAAAATAGGCTAGGGACTAGCCTAGTTAAAGAAGGATGTAATGTAATGCCCTCGAAAATGTCCCGCACCCACAATAATACTAACCCGAGTTGACGTCAGGTATAGCGTAAAATAGTCGGAGATGGTAAGTCCAATAAACTCATCACGTGATAACACCACGAGACTATCACCTGGTTCTTAAAAATCGGACTAAGGTTGCTATACTTTTAGTACGTCCGTGGTAGTACAGTGGGTTAGCGCGCGGGCCTGGTGGTGATGGTTGGGTCACTAACCAGGGTTCGAACCCCACCCAAGGCATCTCAAAACCTGTGGGTTTTTAGGGGGGTTAAATTCCCTTCAGAGGTTCGTACCCCGCGCCAGGTACCAGGAAAAGTTGATCCTAAAGGTAGCCTGGGGATATTTCAGGAGACCATGAATTCCCTTCACACCCAGCATTTCATTGGTGGCAGCGGTGGGATACGTGACCAGGTAGCTACGTGGAGCACCCGTCACGCGAACCCTATACCAACAATATTGAGATTGCTGAGGTAATACAGCTACGATACCTTACGACCTTAAAATAGGCTAGGGACTAGCCTAGTTAAAGAAGGATGTAATGTAATGCCCTCGAAAATGTCCCGCACCCACAATAATACTAACCCGAGTTGACGTCAGGTATAGCGTAAAATAGTCGGAGATGGTAAGTCCAATAAACTCATCACGTGATAACACCACGAGACTATCACCTGGTTCTTAAAAATCGGACTAAGGTTGCTATACTTTTAGTACGTCCGTGGTAGTACAGTGGGTTAGCGCGCGGGCCTGGTGGTGATGGTTGGGTCACTAACCAGGGTTCGAACCCCACCCAAGGCATCTCAAAACCTGTGGGTTTTTAGGGGGGTTAAATTCCCTTCAGAGGTTCGTACCCCGCGCCAGGTACCAGGAAAAGTTGATCCTAAAGGTAGCCTGGGGATATTTCAGGAGACCATGAATTCCCTTCACACCCAGCATTTCAATATCAGATTCCATTTCAATTAGGTAGTAAAGAATGTGTATGTGTCTATAAAGCTGTATGGCAGTGCAAGATAGTGAATGTGCTTAAATGTGTATGTATAACTATGAGTGTGTGTGTGTGTGTGTCTAGGTTAATAAATGTGTGTGCTAGTCTAGGTTCATGTAGGTTGAAAACCACAGTTGCTCGTGCGTTTGGGGCTAGCAGCACGTATTATGAAAAACATGTATCCTCGTACATTCACTGTCTCTTACTTCACTCACTCACCCCGTAATTTGCCGGAGGATAACAGGTTTTTCACAATACGTAGACGGAGGTCTCTAAAAAAAATAAAAAATGTATGTGTGTATGTATGTATGTATGTGTGTATGCATTGACCTATAACCACCTACGCGCCACCCACGCCCAAGAAACACGAGTCAATGATCTCTCTGTCACTCTCCCATTACCCAGACAACCCTATTGACCAAGTAAACAACCTACTACGTAATTAACCAATCAACCCACATTAAACCTCAACCAGTCATTCCACACTATTCCTATAACTACTCTACCAAAAAAATAAAAAATTAATTCAAGCTAAAATTTCCCCCGTTTAGCCATGTGGTCCCTTAAGTAAACAAACAAGCCGCCGTGGAAACTGGTGCGCATGCATGGCGTGTGTGGCTGTGACGTCACGGGGGAGGCGGGCGTTCATTGGTCCGTCTAGGGAAAGGGAGGGGTTGTATATTTTCCATCACCTTCCCTTTAGGCTTTTTCCACTCGGGCCACTACACTTTTCCTCTTTTTCTTTTATTCTCTTTGATAGATTATATTTTTAGACCGAAAAGAGGAGAGCTATTTTTGGATTGGAGGCACATGATAGTCTCTCTATAGACCGTTATACTATATTTGTTTTTATGAAGCTAAATTTACACTATAAATTAACTAGGACTATTGCATATTTTATAATTTAGTAGGAAAGTCGTTTATAAGTTGCATAATATGTTTAAACTCAAATTGCACGTTGTTCTTAATCTTTCTCATCAGTTTCTTTGTTTTGATGTGTGTCAAATAATATTCAATATCCTCGACACGCATGCTTACTCCATAGATTAATTTATTTACTGTGATGAAAAAAGTGTGCAAGTTGATGTGGATAAAATAAGATAAAATAGTATTTTGTTAGTTTAATGTTTTTATTTGTCTAGAAAATTTGGGTAGGACGTAGAGGAGTCGTACCTGCATCAATGGAAAACAACAAAACACTCACACACACACACACACACACACACACACACACACACACACACACACACACACATATATATACTGTATATATATATATATATATATATATATATATAAATAAAGCAAATAAAGCTAACAAAGCCTTGGGATTTATCAAAATAAATTTTACCTTTAAAAACGAGAACAATATTTTGCCGTTATTGAAAAGCATTGTTAGACCCCACCTTGAATATGGCGTTCATTTCTGGTCCCCGTATCTCAAGAAAAACATTGGAAAACTCGAATCTGTGCAGCGTAGGGCAACTAAGCTAATTCCCTCTTTGAGAAACAAGCCATATTATGAAAGATTAAAGCAATTCAATTTGTTATCGCTAAAGAAAAGGAGGTTCCGAGGCCAACTTGTCGAGCGTTTTAAGATACTTAAGGGTTTGACAAAGTTGATATCAGTGCACTGTTCACAATTAATAACAATGCTGCAACTCGAAGTAATGGAATGAAACTAATTAGAAAGAAGGATGTGACACAACATGTCTTCACATACAGTGTAGTAAAAAAGTGGAATAGTTTACCAAGGAAGGTGGTCGACAATAATTCAGTTGATAGGTTTAATCAATGACCGGACGATCATCCGTTGGAGATTTGATTAACATGAATTAATCGGTAGGTATGTATAATTTCCCTTTCAAACTAATTTCTTTCTATACTCTATACAAACTTTCCTTGTGGGCATCCTGACCCATAAGGTTACACTTCATCCTAGTTTCCTGTACGGCTTTTTAGCCGGAGGG
This sequence comes from Lithodes maja, assembly GCA_037953745.1. NCBI lineage: Eukaryota > Metazoa > Arthropoda > Malacostraca > Decapoda > Lithodidae > Lithodes > Lithodes maja. Next base: position 22,636 of record JBAKBP010026039.1, read on the forward strand.
AGCGGAGGGTGGGGAGAAAGCCTTCTACTTTGGTCCTATTTTTTTACTATAAACTGTCCCTGTCTAGTAGTATTAACCCCTCCAGTGCCAGCGACGACTATAACCGTCAATAGATAAGTCACTCCACAGTCCCAGCGACGGTTACAGCCGTCAGTAATATACTTTTCGTGTAACTGCCTGTACAAGGCTTAATGTTTTTGTTAAGTCTTGTAATTAAAAAAAAAAAAAAAAAAAAATGGTGATAGATCCATTCTTGCCTCATCTCTTGAGGTGAAAAGGTGGTCTCTCCTGTCATTTTGGCCACAGTGCTTGGGACTGCTGGGGACTTTTATTACTGTATCCTACGGTACTCAACGGGCTAAGACCGGACCACCAAGTAGGGACCGCAAGGTATGTGTGGTCTGAGTATCTGTGTGTATCTCTATTTCTCTCTCATATACATGAAATGTAAATGGACACTCAGACAAACAAATGGAAATAGATGTAAATAACTAGACAGAAACCTAAACCAATATTAATTCCAGATTCCGTAATACTTCATAGCACAATTATAATAAAACTTTTCCCTTTCCTTCCCGGCGTGTAGATAAAACTTCCAATACGACGCAACAGTGACACAATCAGGGGAAACCAAAGCTCAATATATTACTATCTACCCCCACTTCCCCCCCCCCTTCCTTCCATATCTACTGTCTCACCCCTCCTCACACACACACATACACATACACACAATCTCTCCCCCCCGCCCCCCCCCCCCCAACCACCAAGCATACATTTACCCAGTCACACACTCCTACACCCCCCCCCCCTCACACACACTCTCTCTCACCCCCAACCGCACATACGTACACCCACAAATCCCCCCCCCCTCCCCCGCCCACACCCACACTCACACCCCCCTGTCAAAGCACTAGACAGGCGTAAAGATGAGAGGACCATGCTGCAACTATGACAGATCTTGAGGGCTGTGAAAGATCAAGATAGTCGTTATCTTCACTCTCACTCTCTCTCTGTCTCTCTCTTATATATATATATATATATATATATATATATATATATATGTATTGGAAGATAGAGAGATGACTGAAGAACAGGCAAGAGAAGTGGTAATGAATATGAATGAATGGAGATTGCTTGTGAATAGATGAGTGATAACGCGGTCGGTCATTATTATGTTCCTTCCAACAACCAACCATACTCCTAATATCGATAAATGAAATTTACAAACACATGTGGCAGTCCGTGGACTCGAACCCAGGATGCTCACACCGAAAATCAACACCTTATACATCGCACCACGAAGGCAGTTAAAGGTTGGTGGACACTGTCTACGATTTATTATGCAACTTCGAATCCTGCATATCAATCTAAGCATGTACACACATCCCAACTGCAACTCACGTAGGCTATGCATATGTGAATGGAAAGAGCAATTAATGGGGCCTTAACCACTTAGGGAAGTCCTCTCGATAAATTACTCCTGAGCCAATATCAATTATTATGTTCCTTCCAACAACCAACCATACTCCTAATATCGATAAATGAAATTTACAAACACATGTGGCAGTCCGTGGACTCGAACCCAGGATGCTCACACCGAAAATCAACACCTTATACATCGCACCACGAAGGCAGTTAAAGGTGTGAGAGGGAGACAGGCGCCAGTTGGATTAAAAAATAGTCCTTCAGGGAACTAGCAAGAGGAAGTGTGTTGATGAGGCGAAATGCTTTTGACTTTACTCTTTCGAGAAGTGCGGTATGTGTGGAACCTCCCCACATATGCGAATAATACTCAATACATGGACGCACTGTGCTCCTATACAGAGCAAGAAGCTGTGCGGGGGTAAAAAATCCACTGAGACAGTTAAGCATGTACCTAACTTCTGGGAAGCTGTTTTAGCAAGATTGGTAATATCTATCTATCTATCTATTGCCTAACGCCGTGATCCCCGAAGGAGTGGCCACGAACGAACCGCCCCCATGCACATCTGTCCCCAGTCAGTTGATGCCCCTTCTCCCAACCAGCACCACCTTCATCCATATACTTCCTCACTCCATCCTTCCACCTCTCTTTCGATTTACCTCTCCCTCTCTGTCCTTCCACCTCGCTCTCGTACACCCTCTTAGTCATTCTCTCGCTTCCCATACGTTCCATATGGCCGAACCATCTCAAGGTGCTCCTTTTCACACTTCCAACACATCTACCTCCACACCACACCTCCTTTTTACTTCCTCATTCGTCTGTCCATCCCTCCATGTAACTCCGCACGCACTTCTCAAGTAACTCATTTCCACCCCTCTCACTCTTGGTCTGAGTCTCTTCTCCAACGTCCATGCTTCGCTTCCGTATGTCAGTGTCGGGATTACCACACTGTCATGCAAGGACTTCTTCACCGCCATACTGACCACCCTATTTCTTGTTACTGCTTTCAGCGTTCCTACAACCCTCTTCCCCTGTTGCACCCTCTCCCGCACTTCTTCATCCATTGTCCCATCTTTACTCAACACACTGCCCAGATACTTAAATGAGCTGACAATCTCCATAGCCTGAGCGTTCAACTTCACCTCACACTCTGTGGCTTCACCCCTTTCGAAGACTATAACCTTGCTCTTCCCCGCATTTACTTTCAGATTCCGTTATTCGCACACTTTTCCAAACATATTTACCAGACCCTGCAAATCCCATTCATTATTGCTCATCAGAACTGTATCATTAGCAAACAGCAGGACCCAGATTCACTAACGGTCTTACGATCCGAAAACTCCCTTACCGTTCCCTTACGTCTCAACGCTAGTATTCACGAAGCGTCGTAGCTGCCATCTTTGATCGTAGGAAGCCCCTAAAATCACCTTTCGCAAAGGGTGGTCCAGACCACCCTTACATGAATTTGACCCGGATATAGGTACACAAATATCGATAACACAACCCGCGACCATAACAAATTCGTCTGCAGTATAGCTCTTTATGACACACTTACACTTACACTTAGTTACACTTAGTTGTATTCCGTCCGTTAGTGACACAGTTGAGCTGGGGCTCCACTGCGACCAGGCAGCTCCCTTTCTTCCACTCTCCATTCCAGAAGTCGGTTGGAGTTGGTGCTGGGGTATCCTGGTGTTGGTGGCCGGTCCGGTATTTTGGCCAGCCACATGTCCAAGTGTTTCTTGAAGGTGTCTGGAGACACCCCGGTCATGTTCCTGAGAGGGGCTGGTATACAGTTGAACAGTCTGGTTCCATTGTATGTAAAGCTGTGATGGATCAGGGATTTGATTTTTTGTGTTGATCCCGGCGTAGTCCTCACATAGCACAGCCTCCCTCGCCTTTGGTGCTGAGTCTCTTGGATGTTTGGATTTGGTACCTTTTTTTCCTAAATCTTCCAGACGTAGATGATGATGTATCTCTCCCTACGTCTTTGAAGTGAGTACAGCTGCAGCTCCTTAAGTCTCTCCCAGTAGTTAAAGTGTTGAAACCCATGGATTTTACTGGTGAATGTCCTCTGGGTGGCTTCAATTTCTGTTATTTCTCCTACTTTTTGGGGAGACCAGAGCTGAGAGCAGTACTCCAGTCGTGGTAGGACCAGTGACTTCCACAGTGTTAGCATACACCTCTCATTTCTTGTGTGGAAGGTTCTCAGGATCCAGCCTGCTATTTGTTTTGCTGTTGTTGTGGCTTTGGTAATATGCTGGGTAATATGCTAATAAGTCATTATTGAGGCAATAATAGCTCAATATGATTGTTAACTTGTGTTTACAACACCATTAAGGCATTTAATACAAAGCATGAATATATTTGTATCCTTAACACCTTACGAGCGGCCTAGGCGGTAATTTATATGTACCGCCCAGCGGGGTGTTTTTACCCTAAATAGGGTTGTTTACATGATAATTTTCATGCCTAAATAAGACCCAGAGCATAAAACAAGTATCTATCCCTGAAAGGACATAAACAGAGCTTTCCAATGACACCCCAACCATCCTTGTACGACCACTGGTTATCTTGCAACGATCGCGCAACACGAGTGCAAAAACCATGTAGTTAGGTACTTTCCCTACATAATTCCCTGTGTAGCGAGTGCGAGAGGGTGGGGGAGGGTGGGATTCATGTCAGTAGGTCCGCCACGGTGGTCTGGAGCAGTCATACGCTTGCTACGCTCCTCCCACCACTCATCTCTCTCTCTCAGCAACATTACGTGGTGAAAATGGCACACGACATAAGTTGTGAACCGCCACTTAGTCCATATTTATTTCACACGACATAAGTTGCGCACCGCCAAAGAAGGGTTAATGTCTTATGACAGGCGGAATTAAGCTATGAATAGCCTACATATGCCAGCCTAAACCTAGTCAAGGTTAATTGATGCACAAATTCATGTGCTGCGACAACACGTAGCCTACCATTAGTAGATTTTAACCCTCATTTATTGCGGAAATGTTTTATTCCAACTCCCCACCACCTCTGAGTTAGATTAGGGTAGCCTATTCCTCAAAAATTTGAAAGTATCACAGGAACAAAATGATGAAAATAATTACCCTAGGCCTAGCCTAAAAAAATGAATAAATAATAAACGCTGTGTGGATAATTTTGTTTAGCCTAGCCTAGGCTATAACCTAGGTTTATTTTGAAAAAGTTAGGGCTATTTAGGCTAGACAAGTTAGGCCTATGTATGGTATTTTGGTTAGGCTAGCAATGCCTAGCTGGGTTAGATTAGGGTAGCCTATTTCCTCAACAAATTTGAAAGTATCACAGGAACAAAATGATGAAAAGAATTACCCTAGGCCTAGCCTGAAAAATGAATAAATAATAAACGCTGTGTGGATAATTTTGTTTAGCCTAACCTAGGTTTATTTTGAAAAAGTTAGGGCTATTTAGGCTAGACAAGTTAGGCCTATGTATGGTATTTTGGTTAGGCTAGCAATGCCTAGCTGGGTTAGATTAGGGTGGCCTAGTTCCTCAACAAATTTGAAAGTATCACAGGAAAAAAATTATGAAAAGAATTACCCTAGGCATAGTCTAAACAAAAAATAATAGGCTAGCCTATATGGTGTTGTGAATATTTTTGTTTAGCCTAGCCTAGGATATAACCTAGGTTTATTTTGAAAAGTTAGGGCTATTTAGGCTAGAAAGTTAGGCCTACGTATGGTATTTTGGTTAGGCTAGCAATGCCTAGCTTGGTGTAGCCTAAGCATGGTAAAGTAGAAGCCTAGCAGGTTAAGATGGTGTTTGCAGGCATACCGTCCTCATTGTTAACTAACTGTTATTAGTCCCATGCTGGTAATATATTTGATGATGGCAATAAGTCATGGGAGGTGAGGGGGACAAAGCCCCCCTCAACCTATCATTATTTCCCATGGCCAACTGTTGGATAATAGATTGAGGAGGCCTATGCTAGGCCTATTTTGAAAAGGTAGATAGGCCTTGAGGTGTTGTGAATACAAAAAATTACCCTAGGCCTATTTTGAAAAATTAGGCCTAGGCTAAGTCTGGCATTTTGGCTTGGCTAGAACTGCCTGTGTAGGCATAGACATAGTAAAGTCTGGCATTTTGGTTTGGCTCGCCCTGTCTAGGTGTAGACATGGTAAAGTAGAACAATATACTGTGGTTAAGGTATAAATAATACACTCCCAACTAGCCTAACATATGATCAATCCGTCGAAAATCCTTTAACTTGGGCCACTAACAGGCTTCCCTGTAGCCTAGCTAGGCTAATTTCTTATCATCAATTTACAAGATACTCTATTCTTCTTCCTGCTGGCTGTGGTGGATCGAATTAGCCATGCTAAACAATGACAAGCTCATAAATTAAAGTATATTAGGTTCTTCTTGGCGCTTCAGTCATGTGGGTGACATATTGTTTATTTACAAAGGCCAAGCGCCTGATTGGTCAAGAGAAGCCTCGGTGAAAATAACCGAAAGGGAGCCGAAAGGGAGCCGTAAGGGAGCTCAACGATGCGTTCGTGAATACACCTTCCGCACTCCCTTAGGAACGATCGTAGGTTGCTGTACGACATCGCACGCTACGACCGTTAGTGAATCCGGGTAGGTATGTATCTTCCACTCATTTCCCTCCCTTATCAGCGATACACCAACATCCACTGCTCTTCCTTGAATTTCTTTCATGACTTCATCCATATATACAGTGGTAATACGATCTTTCCAAGAATTAAGGTCGGATGAAAAAGATACACCAAGAATATTGAGAGAAGATAAAGGGTTAATTTGTGTAATGTTGAAGAGTAATTGATATCCTTTGGAAGAACGGGACGGGTAGATAGAGAGAGATATTGGGTCTTGGAAGCATTGAAAGAAACAAGATTATCTCTTCTTTTTAATCATTTGTGTATTTTTTTTTTTTTTTTTTTTTTTTTCTATATTCCACTACTCCCTCTCGGGCATAGGCTGAGAGCCTGTACATTCCTCCGCTCAACACGGTGAAGCCCGTGAGGTCTTGTTCCAGTCTGGAGAGTGAGACATGCGAAGCATCCATCATGGCTCGAAGCAGCTCCATCTCTGAAGCGGCTGGTTGCTTCGCTCAAGTGCTTCACTGTCTCACCCTCCAGACTCAGACCCTCACTCTCAGAACGCCACCTATTGAGCAGTGAACTCACTAGGCATTGTCCCCCTGTAACATATTTTGAATATGGGAATATTCATACAGTGTTATTTAATCAGGGAACAATGAGGGTATTTTTTTGGCATTTCGGTGGGCTTTGTGGTAATGCACTGATACTAGGTACAGCACAAATTCAATCCCAATAATATGCCCAATTATGGCTTAAGTATATGGAACGCCACAAAAACTTTTAATAAAAACATATTGAAGGCATTCTAGTTAGCATTTGACAATGCATTAACAAGATTTAAAGGTTGCCCATATCTTCCAATAACAATGAAGCAGCTGAAGGATGTAACCTTTTATTACTAAAACACTATATTGCTCTCATTCAAGCTAAGCAGTTTAAAATGTTAACATAATATATATTTTTGATGTTCACTCACTAATCTTAGAAGTATTTCTTATCTTCAAAACATAAGACATATATTCATAAATATATATGAAATAGATATTGAGGACAATGACTTAGCTATTGTCGGATCAGGGACGTGGCATTGGTTGGATGAATTTCATTTTTTTTTTTTTTATATGTTTTGTTCAAACCCAAGGCCTTAACCTTGGGAATTTTCATTTTTTTTTTTTTTTTTTATGTTTTGTTCAAACCCTTACGTAAAAGTGTTTACTAAATTAAGGGGAGGTTTTTAGTTGATTCCCTAGACTTCCATCAAACTTAAAATTACTCACCCTAGACCCCCTTTCAAGATAAATTTGTACATTTTTCGGTAGAAAAATGTCCCGGCCGAAGACCGATTCCCCTTAAATTACAGGCTCGCTATCGCTCGCCAGGAAAAAACGACACCTAAATGGCACGTATGGTCTTAAAATTGACAGAAATGGGGCGAGGTTTTTTTAAATCGCCAAACTAATGGGGCAAACGTCTTAAAATCTCAAAAGCAATGAGGCTAAACATGAGGGAGAAAGGAGTCAAGACAAAAATCCCTCAAGTGGATATCTCCCCTTAAAGGGAGCTCAGACCGTATTGCGCAGCATAATTTACTGCTTCGGCTCAATGGTTTAAGGAGGGGGTTTAGTTTACTCTCTGAACCTCTATCAATCTTTAAAAAACAACCACAAGACCCACCTTTGATATAAATGTGTGCATTTTTCGGTAGAAAAATGTCCCGGCCGAAGGCCGATTCCTCTTCAAATACAGGCTCGCTATCGCTCGTCAGGAAGAAAATCGACACCTAAATGGCACGAGAAGTCTTAATATTGGCAAATAAATGGGGCAAAAGGTCTGAAAATCTCCAAACTAATGGGGCAAATGTCTTTAAATCTCATAACTAATAGGGCTAAACATGAGGGAAGAGGAGGACTCGAAAAACCAACTGCCAACCAAATGCATGTTTAACATGCATAAATATAATACCCTTTTATACCATTTGTATTTTAATGAGATATACTGTATATGACTTTTGCAATGTTTGTATTTATGTATACAGTACACTATACGAAATAAACAACTACCACAACAACAACTACTACTGCTACAACAACTACAACAACAACAACAATTTTTGTATTTATGTATACAGTATACTATACGAAATAAACAACTGAACTGAACTACTACTAATAATAATTCTAGTAATACTACTACTACAACAACAACTACTACTACAACAACTACTACTGCTACCACAACAACAACTACTACTACAACTGCTACTACAACAACAACTACTACTACAACAACTACTACTGCTACCACAACAACAACTACTACTACAACTGCTACTACAACAACAACTACTACTACAACAACTACTACTGCTACCACAACAACAACTACTACTACAACTGCTACTACAACAACAACTACTACTACAACAACTACTACTGCTACCACAACAACAACTACTACTACAACTGCTACTACAACAACAACTACTACTACAACAACTACTACTGCTACCACAACAACAACTACTACTACAACTGCTACTACAACAACAACAACTACTACTACAACAACTACTACTGCTACCACAACAACAACTACTACTACAACTACTACTACAACAACTACTACTACAACAACTACTACTGCTACCACAACAACAACTACTACTACAACTGCTACTACAACAACAACTACTACTACAACTACTACTGCTACCACAACAACAACTACTACTACAACTGCTACTACAACAACAACTACTACTACAACAACTACTACTGCTACCACAACAACAACTACTACTACAACTATTACTGCTACCACAACAACTACTACTACAACTACTACTGCTACCACAACAACAACTACTACTACAACAACTACTGCTACTACAACAACAACTACTACTGCTACCACAACAACAACTACTACTACTGCTACCACAACAAAAACTACTACTACTGCTACCACAACAACAACTACTACTACTGCTACCACAACAACAACTACTACTACAACAACTACTACTACAACAACTACTACTAAAACTACTACTGCTACCACAACAACAACAACTACTACAACTACTACTGCTACCACAACAACAACTACTACTACTACAACAACTACTACTGCTACCACAACAACAACAACTACTACTGCTACCACAACAACAACAACTACTACTACTACTACTACAACAACAACAACTACTACTACAACAACTACTACTGCTACCACAACAACAACTACTACAACAACTACTACCACAACAACAACAACTACTACAACAACCACAACAACTACTACTACAACTACTACTGCTACCACAACAACAACTACTACTCCAACAACTACTGCTACCACAACAACAACTACTACTGCTACCACAACAACAACTACTACTGCAACAACTACTACTGCAACAACTACTACTGCAACAACTACTACTGCAACAACTACTACTGCAACAACTACTACTGCTACCACAACAACAACTACTACTGCTACCACAACAACAACAACAACAACAACAACTACTACAACAACTACTACTGCTACCACAACAACAACTACTATTACCACAACAACAACAACAACTACTACAACAACTACTACTGCTACCACAACAACAACTAGGCCTACTACTACCACAACAACTACTACTACAACTACTACTGCTACCAC
>JBAKBP010026040.1:0-32340 GCA_037953745.1 Lithodes maja
TTATCGTCAACTTAGGTACGTCTCCACTGGGTGAGGACTGGCCTTAATTCTCTTAATCAATACACAAGTAATAAGCAATGGACACAAAATACATAGGTATAAGATATATAAGTTTTATTCCTTAACTGATAGGGTACAATCTCAATATGTCTCTGGAGAAATAAGAATGGTAATCATATACAAATAATAATAATGTTTCAAATGAACATATAAATAATAACACACAGAGATCATAAGTCTCATATCACAAGAAATAAAGTCCTCAAATAAATATGCAAAGCTCTCGAATATGACTCTAACGTCAGTAAATAATAGTTAGTGCAATAATAGAAACATAGCACTGATAGTTATTGAAAATAGGACAATATTTAATCTCAAAACGAACAATAAGTTAATGTAACTTGAATAAGTATATAAACTGTAATAACTCAATGAGTAATAAGGATGAAATGGGATTCATCAAGGTAGAATAATTATATTAGTCAACTATACGTGCCTGAGGAAACATTTAGCTCTGCCACGAAACTTTCACTATTGGATCTGTACCCAAATGATATGGAATGCCTAAACTTAAGTCTGTACGAAGTGTTCGAGATTTACGTGTAAGTGTAGGTCTTTATATCTGGAACAAATATATATATATTTCCATTGTGAGGAATCCAGGAGCCTGATATCAAGGAAGTATGTATACATTTTCCACAATATAGGATGTGAATAGGTCTCCCGCAAGTGGAGAAACAGATAATAAATAAAGAAGGGAAGAAAAAAATTCTGTCTGACGTTCATTAATAAATGAACCTTAACATACCTAAGTCTAAGCCCTCACTGTAATCATTGTTACCATTACGAACTAGGAAAAGCACTTAAAGGATTTCGTAGAGAGTGGGAGCACTGGTAGAACGAGTTTGAGCGGACACTGGAGTTAGGTCACGGACTGTCGTGCATTTGACTACAGAGGCACTGAGATGGTCACACTTCCCTGCTAGGTTCAGGCCCAAACAATTCCAAGATACCTTCTGCTTGGCTCTTTCGCAAACTCGTCTTAGTGCAACTCACAATACCACTATCCACGCTTAACCTGGGCGATGAAACTAAAGGATCCCCTGCACTAAAGGATCCCCTGCACTAAAGGATCCCCTGCACTCGGTAAACATAAAGTCTTCCCGGGCGTAGGTTGACAGTTAGAATTATTACTGTCCTGAATCTTAGTAAAGTACATTAATACAAATCCAGGCTTAGGGGGCTTGGGCAGACTTGCACTACTAGTACTAAGTTCTTGGTCTAGGTCGAACTTATCATTGAATGACAAAGAAGCTAGTGACTCAATCTCCGTCCCATTTGTGTTGATGCGGTCTCAGATTGATGTATAATCACAGGGCCTGTCTTGCCTTTGATTGCGTGACTCGATCTTGGTTTCACTTAAGTTGGAGTAGACCCAGATTGAGTTATTCTCTGACCCATTTTTGTTGATGCAGTCACAGAATAACTTTCTCACAACAATCAATGTCATTCTTTCTCCTTGCTAACCAGGAGTATGGAATTCAGAACCAATAATATGGTTAAAGCCAGCAGGCTGAATGCTTGCTTCTACTTTGTTCAGCGCGCATAGTGACTCTGTTTTTGTCGACGTTCCGTGCGAATGATTTCTGGGCATGAGGGGCATGATAGACACTCTGGCATTGTTTTCTTTCAGGGACCTAGTCGAACTAGGGGTTATTTGCACTTCAGATTTATGTCTGGGTAGTGCATACATGGATATCACTATGGTATTGGATTCGGTCAGGTTCTGACGGATATTTGCATAGGACATGTGAGGCTTTTCTGCTATTTCTGGCCTGTTCAGTTCATTGTTGTATAAGTTCTTATGGTACGTTAACACTGGTTGTAAGCATTTGATTCGCATCTGTGTGTACACTTCACTATTTAGATTGTAGTCTATCGAGGCACACGGTTGATGTTGATGCCTAACTTGCATAGGACTGGTGGTGTCGTTGTTGTAGAGAGAGGCCATGTGGTTGTTCGTAAGTTTGGAATACCTTCTCCTGTAGGCCGGGTTTTCCATGGCGCCTTCCCCATTTTGTTTTTTTCGTCTTTTGCCCTGTTGCTTTTGCATGTTTTTATGCTTGAAATCCTGGTTGGTTGGTCTTGCAGGTTGGTTGTTGGTGTCAATTTGTTGGTGTTTTCTTCCTCCAATTTCTTCTCCTCTGGCATCTCATTAATTATAAATGCAGACAGAGTGTGTTATGCCAACATTAAAAACTGCAGCCATTCAGACCACCAAATACCACGACGAAAGGACACATAAAGCACCACAAAAGAGTACCTGCCTGCTTTTCACACGCGCAGAGGCCTGCACCAGCCTACATCAATCACTCATGCCGCTGGAAAACACCAAGACAAAAATGACACCAGATCATGCCCTTCTAGCCCACGCACAGCAAAAATCAGAATACCCACCCCACAGAAGTCCAGGCATAACCAGACACCCAAGAAAAATTAGTGCCGTAACAGAAGTCCATCATGGCAAGTCCACGAAAAAATAACTAAGTCCCCTTTCGACACCAGGGAAATCACTAACTTAAATAATTGTAGGGCATCTCACAATCTTACAGTCACTTCTTGCAAAGTTGTGTTATAACCCTTCAAGAAAAAAAAAACATAATTTATATTATATCCTTGCTATTTCCTTATTTAAAACATCCTAAGCTTACGATTGGGTATTCCCGCATCAACGAAATATAATTTTTAAAACACCCCAACACACGATTGTGCACACTGTATTGTAGTGATTCCCAATTAGTTAATTATTCATTGTTTATGTAAATTGGTTAAACTAGCCTATAGTTGAACGAGTAGAGAAAACGTGACTTCATGCCAATAAGAAAAACTGACTTTCCTAAACTCAATTCTTAGAACTTAATAACTTAAACACATTAATTCACCATTTCCATTTGTGTAAATCCAACCTATGTACAGTCGCGGCCATATAGAATCATCCACCTTCCTCTCCCTCTCCGAGCTCGAACTTGTTGTTTCTATCCTACTTGTCACTAAGGGATGGAGGGAAGTAAGGGTTTGGAGGTGGAGAACGATGGGTGAAGAGGTGAGTGGGTGTCGAGGTGGAGGTGGGGTAGTTGTGGTGGAATTGTTTAGACTGGTGGATGAATGTATTGTAACTGTACATTTGGGATATTTCATTATATGTTAATATTTTGGTCAGTCAGTACCACCATTAAAAAATACCATTGTTCATGTAACTGCATTAGGAAAAGTATTAGGGATATTATATCTCCATTAGCTAGATTATTAATACAGCTTGTTAGTTGAACGACTGGTTCAACATAACAGATAATCATATTATGAATGTTTTCCTACAGGTAATACTAGGATCATAATAATAGTATATTATATCCGCGTTGGAAGGAACATAATAATTGATATTGGTTCAGGAGTAATTTATCGAGAGGACTTCCCTAAGTGGTTAAGGCCCCATTAATTGCTCTTTCCATTCACATATGCATAGCCTACGTGAGCTGCAGTTGGGATGTGTGTACATGATTAGATTTATATGCAGGATTCGAAGTTGCATAATAAATCGTAGGCAGTGTCCACCAACCTTTAACTGTCTTCGTGGTGCGATGTATAAGGTGTTGATTTTCGGTGTGAGCATCCTGGGTTCGAGTCCACGGGCTGCCACATGTGTTTGTAAATTTCATTAATCGATTTTAGGAGTATGGTTGGTTGTTGGAAGGAACATAATAATTATTAACTTCAACTATTTACAGTGAATAAAAATATTCCAATAAAACATCTTCTCATTGTTGTGTAAATGTGTGTGTGTGTGTGTGTGTGTGTGTTTAAAGGGCGATCAGGACAAGCATGCATATAGGTTTCGTGTTCGTGGACGGGCGGAAAATAATGCTAGATTTATATGTGTTCAATATAGTCCATTATTTTCTTCTTTCATATTTTTGTTTTCATATTGACATGTCATGCCTTACTCTTTGCTTTGTGTTAGTTTTGCACGATTATTGAGCACACTCACTAAATGGTGCTAAATATAGTTATGTATAAAATTATGAATGATGCATTAGGAACCTTTCGGATGCTACCCTGTTAGCTTGCATATATTGAAAGTGAGATATTTCAACAATCATCCTGTTTATTATTTTTATCATACTGCTTATCATGTTACCAATATAGTTTATGCTTCCTCATACAACATCGGCTAATAATTGCTCACAAATCTTGATGTCATAATAGTGTATTTGGTCTACTCGGTAATCTGATCTATCTATCCATCTATCTGTCTATATATTGCCAGACGGCCGTAATCCTCGGGAGGATGTGGACGCCAAAGTATTGTCTTCATATGCTTCTACAGTATATGCCGAGGCAACTCATTCCATTATCTAGCTTTTTATCAATTAATTTCACGATAAATGTGTAGCTTGATAACACAAGTATATTGTGCAATGCAATATAACAATGACGAAATATATATTGTTCCGTTAATAAACATTATATTTGCGATAATATTTGTGATAAATTGATAAAGGTGTACTCAATTAGTTACAGGAATTATAGTTATTCAATTGACATTAATTAGACAGACCTAGTAAAGTAAAACCATCAAGGAAATATGTGTTGTTGTAATGCATTGCAATGCTCGGGGGTAATTTACTCTAAGTAAAAGAGGTTGCTTTCACAACAAAACCTTGCATATTTCCCCTTGTATCACATTAGTTTATATTTTCAGACTTGGTAATATGTAACAAACCACATGTAAAGAGTAAAACATATAATTATAAAACAATGTTATGTGTGGAATAATATTTTTTGTGTATACCCTGGTCTATCTGTGATATCTAATAACCTGAGTTTACATGCAGTTACTCATAGTTTCTCTGTTACGCAAGGCAATGCATACATGATTAAGCAATACAATATTCACTACATGAATCGATTAACACAGTGCTACCTCTCTCTCTCTCTCTCTCTGAGAAACCAGACTACTTGGCTCTTCAGTGATACCAACAGATTTTAAATTTACTTTGTAATTATTGATTTTGCTGTTTCTAGGTTAAGACACATCTATTATTATCGTCTATCTATATTGCAAGTTATTCAGAAACAATTTGTTTAGTACGGAAGTTGAATAGTTAAGGTCATAGAATTTACCCTGAAGCATCTTGGTAGGCCTTACAAGTAGGAAATGTGTATTTTCAGCAGTAGGAGAGATTTTGGTAAATGGCTCCTTATGAAGATCCATACTAATCACAACCTAATGTCAGAGAACAATAAAGGCGAAACCATAGTTAAACTACTCAGTTTGGGGGGGGGGGGGGGGGTAAAGGGGGTACTTTAGCATGATTCACAGGAAAATTGACTTTAGATAACCATCAACAGAAGAATTTGGTGTTACAGTTTAAACACAGTTGCCAGCTACTCTAAATATACCGATATTCATGAGGGAAATGCTTTATCAACAAATTTGCCTCCATGTAAATTAGTTGTGTAATATATAAATCAGACATGCCATACCTCTACCATCTGGCTTAATTTTACTACCAAATAAGCACTTTGCCTAACAAGTCATTTAACCCCTTGCCTGACTAGTCACTAAATCATAAACTAAGTAAAGCTGGGAATTAAGTATAAGCATTTATACTTTGCAGTATAATATTGTAAGACTAATGCTAACTCTTAATGATAGAATTGAGAGAGTTTGAGCACATAATTATATCCGGCAATATATTTGTCAATTTGTTTCACTTACATAATTAACCTACCAGTACTTTCTGCCTTCCACCTCCACACCCACCCTCCTCTTCCACCATCATTTGCCACCTCCACACTCTTACCTCTTTCCATCCCTTAGTGACCAGTAGGATAGAAATAAAGAGACCGAGCTCGAAGAGGGAGAGGAAGGTGGATGACATCCAGGCCTCCCAGTACCAGCGAAGAACCCCAACCAGCACCTGGTAGCCTACATCCGCGTCCGTTACTCTCAATAATCTGACCCAAGTCAGGTCAGAGGTCATCATTGTCTGCCTTCCATCGCTGTCTCAACACCTCCCACCTGCATATTGTCTCTACGTTTTCCACACGCTATCATACAAAGTTTATTACTTATGTGTGCTTGGTGACTTCAATGGGCGCTAAGACAAAAATCTCCAGCATCATAGCCTATAAAGATGATTATGCCGTTAACCCGAACCATCAACTCTCATCGTAGTGAAAACATGAAGCGAGGACCCAACGACTAATCCAAGAGGTGGGTCAAATTCCTGAAACATATAATACTGGCATGCAATACAACAACAGAACACATATACGATCTCCAGCCATGGGGTTGTGACTTCAATACAGGCGGGGGAAGTGTTATGCTAACATTAAAAATAGCATCCGTTCAGATCACCACAAATAGCGCGACAAAACGACACAAAGAGCACCATGAGAGAGTACTTGCACACCCTTCATGGCATAGATGTCCCCGCACCAGCCTACATCAATCAGCCTTGCTGACAAAAAACGCCGAGACAACAACACCAGATCGTGCCCCTCTAGCCCGCACATAGCAAAAACCAGAATACGCAGAAATAGGATAGACTATGTCAACCAATCTGGCAGCAGTAATTCTGCTAGCTTCGATACTAGCTCATCCAGGTCTAAGGACTAGTCCACTCCCAGGTACGAGACCGAGAAAGGTAGGTTCGATACTAGCCGATCAGGTCCTAAGACTGAATATACCAAGTGTTATGGTAAGACTATTAGGCAAAAAAATATCTTATCAGGTCCAAAGACTAAATATACCATGTGCTCTGCTCACACTGCTAGTTACAAGAATAGCAAATCAGATTGTCCAACGACTGAATCGTTGTGTACGACCCCAACGAAAGTGCAACCTAACATGATAGTGAGGCTCGATGCTCACTCTCTAGGAGTATAGGTCATCGATTAGAACTATGTAAGCAGAGAATCACTTTTACCCTTTTACCTGCATGTGGTCCGAAACCTTGCACAGCTAGTGGTTCGAGATCTAGTATCAGCGACGGAGAGAGTAGGAAATCTGCAAGCTGCACCCCACACAAGTTCAGGCCTAGCCAGACACACAAGAAAGACGAGTGCCATAACAGAAGTCTATTACGCCAAGCGCACGCAATATCACCTAGTCCCCATCCGACACTGGGGAAATTTCTAATCTAAATTGTAGTAGCGCATCTCTAACTTTTAGAGGCCCTTCTTTGCTAAATCGTGTTATAACCCTTCAGGAAAACAAAACACATATTCCATCCTTGCTATTTCCCTATTTAAAACATCCTAAACTTACGATTGGGCATTATGGCATCAGCCTCTGCATTTTTTGGAGGCATGGCTGGTTGATGTAGGCTGGTGCGGGTACATCTATGCGCGTGAAGGGTGCGCAGATACTCTCTTTCTCTTGTGGTGCTCTTTGTGTCCTTTTGTCGCGGTATTTGTGGTGATCCTTTCACCTAAGCCATTAGACTAATCAGTGTGCAATTGGGTTTGTGTACATTATTTGATTGATATCCAGTATTTGATAAATGGATTATAATCTTAGTCACATACTTAACCTTTAACTGTCTTGATGGTGTAATGCTTAAAGTGTTTAAGATCTGCATGTGGTAACCCAGGTTCAAATCCCGGAAGGATCACAGGTATGCTTTCATTAATTTCATTGAGAAGTGTTTGGTGTTGTTAGTGAGATTAATAAATAAGATTATATTGAAAAGTGGAAATAGATTTTTGAAAGCACCCCAACACCCGATTCCCTGTTAGTTAATTATTCATATTGTATGTAAATTGATTAAACTATAGTCGAATGAGTAGAGAAAACATGACTTTGTGCCAATAAGAAAGATTGAATATGTTAAACTCAATTCTTAGAAATTAATTATTTTAACACATTATATCAGCATTTCCATATGTATAAATCCAACATATGTGCCTCAAATTGTGTAAAACAAAAGTTTGATATAATCTAAGAACCCCTACCAAGAGATAATTGCATAAATATACTTCGCACATGTTATTTAAATATTCTGAGCATGCGTTAGAGCAAGTTCTGTATTTATTATCTCTTGCGAATTGTGTATGTTCTATTGTATGGTTATTTTGTTCCCATATATTGTTTGTGAACTTATTTCTAATTTGTTATCAATAAAAGTGTTGTTCTATACCTATTGTATAACTTGCACTTGTATTTGATCGGAGTTATATAAATAATATTTAGTTCTCCCCGTTAGTAGGACTAACCAGATTTGCTCTAGCATAATAGAGTGATTATGGGTGAAATTAATGGTGAGATACGGAATCGAAAACTGTCTGAGAAATTGTGTCCCGGTACTATAATAGAATGGCTGGAAGACAATTCGTCCTTAAGTTAGAGAGCCGGGACTGATTAAAAGTGAATGCATTGAGAGTCGCGGGCCACCCACTCTGCCTAATGAGGGGAGTGTATGAACTGTGCAGAGCAGTGCTGGATGTAGGAGAGAGAGAGAGAGAGAGAGAGAGAGAGAGAGAGAGAGAGAGAGAGAGAGAGAGAGAGTACGTTACCATTTGAAATTCCTTAAAATTAGGTATCCCTAATTGCTGTGGTGTCCCTTACTGCCATCTCTCCTGTATTTAATTGTTCTTCCTTTTTCTTGTTTTCCATCTTTCTCTTTAAGTTAGTCTTTTCGTTATTCCTTAGTTAAATTCATGGGTCTTGTTTTCTGCTTCCTTGTCAAATGTATTCTCCTTTATATAAATTATACTCCCCCCCCCCCACCCCTCTCTCTCTCTCTCTCTCTCTCTCTCTCTCTCTCTCTCTCTCTCTCTCTCTCTGCAGTCATCTATCAGGCTTGCTCACGCCTCATCCATCTGTGCCACTATCAATCCATCCATTCATCCATATATCTATCTTTCTATCGATCTATCTAGTTATCAGGACATTGTTTATCTATTTTGTGTTCCTGTATTACGAGCATATCAACCGTTATAAAAGGATTGCCAAATAATGCGAAATAGGCATTCTATTGTTTAGGCCAGTTTTATAGAGTCGGAATAATGTTGAGAATCCATAACAGTTCAAGGTATTTGTAGCTTGATCTCATATATTCAAATGTTTCTGTATTCGGTGACGCGTTTCTTAATTTCATTCTGGCTATCATTAGACGATGTTATTCAAATTAGGAACAAATAATGGGTGTTAGAATTAATTAATATAGTGTTTGCGTTTAGGATACCTAGATATCCTATTCAAATTTAATACAAACTTCTAATGATAGCCAAATTAACTTCTAGCATGCGTTATAATTCACAAAATAAAAACATAGTAAGAAACTAATGTTGTGGATTATGCCAGAAATGTATTTGTAGGTCACAGGGAGGGAGGGGGGAGGGGAGCACCTATTACAGACTGCTTTGCCGCTTGTCTCTTTCATACACATAGGAAAGAATATAATATAATATATACTGTGTATATATATATATATATATATATATATATATATATATATATATACTGTATATGGAGGTAAAATCACAAATACGGGTGATCAAATTATGTAGTAAAACTCGCTAGGAAAATTGAAACAATGGAACACCAAGCTTTCGTCTATTCTCTCAAGACATCTTCAGGGTAATACCTGGGTATTACCCTGAAGATGTCTTGAGAGAATAGACGAAAGCTTGGTGTTCCATTGTTTCAATTTTCCTAGCGAGTTTTACTATATATATATATATATATATATATATATATATATATATATGTATACTGTATATGTGTGGGAGATGTGGCAGAGTGGTCTTGCCACTGGACTGGTAATCCAATGGACCCGGGCTCGAATCCCAATATGTCAATGGGAAGATATTATTGGGATGGAATTTGTGCTGTACCTAGTTTCAGTGCATTACCACAGCACACCAAAATGCCAAAAAAATACCCTCATTGTTCCCTAACTTAATAGCATCTATATAATATTTTCGATTGTCTGTGTGTGTGTGTGTGTGTTCTTAATAGGCGGCCTCAGTTTTGGACCTGGGGAGCTGAAACTTTGCATGTGGGTGTCAATTGACCTGGGTCAGGTCATAGAGGGGGCGAGGCCACGATCGGAGGTCGTTTCGAGGCCGAAATTGAAAACAAAAATGAAAACAAAATTGCCGTTTGTTGCAAAAGGAGGCCTCCGATCGAAAAGGTGTATGGAACGAAAGTTGTTCGCAGCACCCCCAAAATGGGGGTACGGATGAGGTCAGATCCAAAATCGGAGGTCATTTAGCGGCCGAAATCGAGGTCGCCGTTTAATGAGGCACAGGGAGGTCGAGGCTGGTGATTATGGTAGTAGTAGTATTGTGATGATTGTGGTAGTAGTGATTGATCATGGTGATTATGGTAGTAGTAGTGGTGGTAGTAGTGATTTTAAACCCGGGCAACGCCGGGTTCCCCTGCTAGTTGTAAGAATATTCCCATAATCAAAATATGTTACAGGGGGCAATGCCTAGTAAGTTAATTGCTCAATAGGTGGCATTCTGAGAGTGAGGGTCCGAGTGTGGGGGATGAGACTGTGAAGAGCAGAGATGGAGTTGCTTCGAGCCGGGGTGCTTCGCATGTCTCACTCCCTAGACTGGAACAAGACCTCACGGGCCTCACCGTGTTCAGCGGTGTAGTGTAAAGGCTCTCAGCCTATACCCGAGAGGGAGTAGATGGAGTATAGAAAAAAATATATATATACTATATATATATATATATATATATATGTTTCTAGTCTCTCAGTGGGGATCGAACCATCGACCATCAGAACGATAGCCGACGCTTAATCAATTACACCACGGCAGTCTAAAAGACACTCAGCCTTCTATCCTATTTATGTTAGGGAGAAGGGAAACCCACTAGGCGAATATATTTCAATTCAAACCTAGTTGTAGGATCCATATTTCCAGAATACCATACACGGATTTTTGAGTGTCCCGACGCAACTCGGGTTGAAATTGATTTAATTTAATTCTAACCCACAAAGCATGAGAGTTACAAATATTGAGAATAATTCACAAATACACGTGAGCCACTAAATGTTTCTAGTCTCTCAGTGGGGATCGAACCATCGACCATCAGAACGATAGCCGACGCTTAATCAATTACACCACGGCAGTCTAAAAGACACTCAGCCTTCTATCCTATTTATGTTAGGGAGAAGGGAAGAGAAGAGAAGAGTTACAAAGTGAATTATTCTCAATATTTGTAACTCTCATGCTTTGTGGGTTAGAATTAAATGAAATCAATTTCGGCCCGAGTTGCGTCGGGACACTCAGAAATCCTTGTATGGTATTCTGGAATATGGATCCTACGACTTGGTATGAATTGAAATATATTCGCCTAGTGGGTTTCCCTTCTCCTTAACATAAATAGGATAGAGGGTTGAGTGTCTTTTAGACTGCCGTGGTGTAGTTGATTATAGCGTCGGCTATCGTCCTGACGGTCGGCGGTTCGAACCCCACTGAGAGATTAGAAACATTTAGTGGCTCACGTGTATTTGTGATATATACTCAATATAATTTATATATATATATATATATATATATATATATATATATATATATATATATATATATATATATATATAGATAGATAGATATATACTGTATATATATATACCAAATCCATAAGACATTTTCATCAAAACTAATAGCTGTAATAAGTATGTTGATCTTTTGAATAATCATATCCTTAATTATGACGGTATCGAGAGTTTTACTTTCTGATTGACACTACGAAATTATTGTCCCAATTTATTGAGGCAGCTAATGAACACAAGGAGGCTATTTATTGAGGCAGCTAATGAACACAAGGAGGCTATTTATTGAGGCAGCTAATGAACACAAGGAGGCTATTTATTGAGGCATCTAATGAACACAAGGAGGCTATTTATTGAGGCAGCTAATGAACACAAGGAGGCTATTTATTGAGGCAGCTAATGAACACAAGGAGGCTATTTATTGAGGCAGCTAATGAACACAAGGAGGCTATTTATTGAGGCAGCTAATGAACACAAGGAGGCTATTTATTGAGGCAGCTAATGAACACAAGGAGGCTATTTATTGAGGCAGCTAATGAACTCAAGGAGGCTATTTATTGAGGCAGCTAATGAACACAAGGAGGCTATTTATTGAGGCAGCTAATGAACACAAGGAGGCTATTTATTGAGGCAGCTAATGAACACAAGGAGCTATTTATTGAGGCAGCTAGTGAACACAAGGAGGCTATTTATTGAGGCAGCTAATGAACACAAGGAGGCTATTTATTGAGGCAGCTAATGAACACAAGGAGGCTATTTATTGAGGCAGCTAATGAACACAAGGAGGCTATTTATTGAGGCAGCTAATGAACACAAGGAGGCTATTTATTGAGGAAGCTAATGAACACAAGGAGGCTATTTTGAGGCAGCTAATGAACACAAGGAGGCTATTTATTGAGGCAGCTAATGAACACAAGGAGGCTATTTATTGAGGCAGCTAATGAACACAAGGAGGCTATTTATTGAGGCAGCTAATGAACACAAGGAGGCTATTTATTGAGGCAGCTAATGAACACAAGGAGGCTATTTATTGAGGCAGCTAATGAACACAAGGAGGCTATTTATAGAGGCAGCTAATGAACACAAGGAGGCTATTTATTGAGGCAGCTAATGAACACAAGGAGGCTATTTATTGAGGCAGCTAATGAACATAAGGAGGCTATTTATTGAGGCAGCTAATGAACACAAGGAGGCTATTTATTGAGGCAGCTAATGAACACAAGGAGGCTATTTTTCATGTATTTACTCTTCAAATTTACCTATCGATTTATGACAAAAGTAAGGGATGCAAATCTTACTTCAATGTTTTTTTTTATTTCATAGTGTTCACTATCTACACACTAATTATATTTTCTACAGGGGAACTATTTGCAGCTTCATAATTATGTTTGATCCAGGTAGAGCAGGTTTTACATATACACAATCTTCCACATACAGTATTGGTACTCCTCAGACCAATAATCCCGGTATGGTTGGGTGCTGTATAAATGAATGTGTGTGTGTGTGTGTGTGTTTGTGTGTTTTTGTAAGAAAGAGAGATATAATATAAATAAAGAGAGCTACATGGAGTTGTTGTTGTTGTTGTTGTTCCCCAGACTGCCTGGCCGAACAGCCCCAAGGCCCCGAGCAAGGCCAAGGCCATAACCGAGTGACCCCACAGAACCCTCCCTGCCAACCACAATAAAGCCTGGGTAACCGAAGCCACTCCATGGCGGGGAGCTGAGGAGAGTGCGGAAACGCCCGGGAAACCAAAGCCCCACCCAGGGCCCTTGTGCCCCTCAGCAATTATGAAAAGAAAGTTGAGGGGCAAAGGCAAAATGTGACACTTTGGCTTCCAATCTTGGTAGATTGGAAGGTCAATCCACGGAAGAGACACCGTCACTTCAGATCTAGAAAATATATAAGTGAAAGGAACAGTCAGAGTAAGCTATGGGTATGGCAGAGATCGCTCAGTTCTCACTCTGATAGACTAGCCCATCACCACATGACTAGAACCCAATCCTCTCAGCATCAGCTAGGAAAGGCCCTAGAAAGCCGCCTTTGGCGGGGGGATAGCTCCCCTATTTCAATCCCTTTCGGGGTTGGGCACCCGCCCGCTACATGGAGTTAAATAGATACCCGGATAATACGTACCTTGTGGCCCCTGCAGGGTAGTACGGAAATAATATTACATTTTCTAGTACTACTGAGTAGAAGAAAAAGATAGCAAAGGAGAAGGATCTCTACCAATCCCTCCGACTACACAACGGGCGTGAAATTCTATCTATCTATCTATATGCTCAGGCCCAATCCCCATTTTGGGGGTAGCTGACTCAAGACAGAGCAAGAACAGGGAAAACACAAAAACAACATAAAACAACAAATAAACACAGATAAAAAGCACAAACTCACACACATCCAGGTCACCCAGGAGAAGACCCAGAGACCAGGGTCACCAAGGTTGCTCCAGCACTCCCCCGGCCCCCGACCACCCGGAGAGGTTCCGATCTCGGCAGGCAGATATGCAGCGGAGCCAAAGCCACAAGCCCTCCCACCACACTTCCAGGCGCACCCTTCATATTAATCGTCTCCCCGGGCCAGGCGCCTGATGGACTATTATCTAGTCCAACTTGCGCCCGACCCCTTACTCCAAATGACCACGTGTTCACTCAACTATTCAAAAGCATTCTCCATTCACTCCTGTCCACCACCACTTCCCCTGCCTGATCTATAGTCATTCCTCTATCATCCAAAGCCTTTCTTACACAGTCTCTCCATCTCAATGGGGGTCTTCCTGCCCTTCTATCTCCCCTTGTACCTGACACACATATTCTCTTTGTAAGCCTTTCATCTCCCATTCGTTCAACATGACCATACCAGCTCAGCACCCTTCTGTCCACTCTGGCTGACAAATGTTCCTGCTGCCCCACTCTCCTACGTATCTCTTCATTCCTCAATCTGTCTCTACGAGTAACTCCACACATACTCCTCAAGCAGCTCATCTCCATCACATCCAGCCCTCTGTTCTCCTTTTTCTTCAGAGCCCATGTCTCAGCCCCATACATCACTGTTGGCACAACAATTCCTTGATACAGTGCACTTTTTACTTTCACTCCGAGATTTCTCGTCTTCCACATACTTCCCATTGCTCCGAAAACCTTCCTTCCTTCACACACTCTCTGTTTTACCTCCACTTCCATACCTCCACTCCTGCTTATCGTTCCTCCTAGATATTTAAAACACTCTACTTGTTCCAATATTTCCCCATCCAGCCTCACATCTAGATTCGCCCTATGCTCTCCCCTATTACACACCATTACTTTACTTTTATTGATGTTCACCTTCAGTTTCCTCCTTCCACAAACCACACCAAACTCTTTGACTACCCGCTGCAGTTTCTCATCAGAATCCGCCACCAATGCTGTGTCATCAGTGAACAGCAACTGATTCAACTCCCAATCTCTACCATTCTTCCCTACTAAACCCAATCCTCTTCCCATAGTTCTCCTTTTCACCTCCCTCACCACACCATCCATAAACATATTAAACAGCCATGGTGACATTACACAACCCTGTCGCAAACCTACCTTTACCTCAAACCATTCACTCAACTCACCATTTCCTACTCTCACACATGCTCTGCTCCCTTCATAAAAACTCTTAACTGCTTCTAACAAATTTCCTCCTATTTCATAAATCCTTAACACCTTCCACATTGCTTCACGATCCACACGATCATACGCTTTTTCCAAGTCCATAAATGCCCAAAATATCTCCTTATGCTTCTCTAAATACTTCTCGCATAACTGTCTTACTGCAAACATCTGATCCACGCACCCTCTTCCCCTCCTAAAACCGCACTGTTCTTCTCCTATTGCAACTTCCGTACACTTTATTATCCTTTCTATCAACACCCTGCCATACAGCTTTCCAACCACTGACAATAAACTAATACCTCTATAACTTGAACACTCCTTCCGATCTCCCTTCCCCTTGTACAACGGCACAATACATGCACTCTTCCAGTCTATTGGTACCATTGACACAGCAAAGCACACATTGAAAAGTCTCATCAACCAATCTATTATCACATCTCCACCCTTCTTTATACACTCCACAGCAATACCATCCAAACCGTCTGCTTTTCCCGCTCTCATTTGTTTCACTGCTTCTTTCACCTCATTTTCCTCAATCCTTTCATTCATTCCCTGCCACCTGGGTGGCCTGGGTAACCTATCTCCATCCACCTCTGCTTCAATCACTGCTTCTCTTCCATCTCTTTTATTTAACAAAGATTCAAAATACTCGGCATATCTTTTCCTCACTTCAACTGGTTCCACTAGTAATTCTCCATTTTCATCTTTCACTGACTCTTCCCTCTTTTGTCCTCCTTTCCTTACTTTATTTACCTCCTTCCAGAACATCTTCTTTCGACTTCAAAATTCTCACTCAACCTTTGACCCCACCTTTCGTTTGCATCTTTTTTCGCTTCTCTAATTTTCCGTTTTGCCTCTCTCCTTTTCTCCTTGTACCTCTCCCATACCTCAACACTACCATCCTGTAAAACCCTCTCAAAACACTGTCTCTTCTCCTCAACTGCCTTTCTCACCATATCATTCCACCACTCGCTTCCCTTCCTGATACCTCTGCCTCCTACTTTCCTTTTGCCGCATACTATCTCTGCACTTGCTTTCACTCCTTCCTTAAACTGTTGCCATTCAACCTCTACTTCTCTCTCTTCCATCTCTCTCACTTCCATCCACTTTTCATTTAATCTTTCCTTGTACTCCCTCTCTTTTTCACTCTTCTCTAACTCACTAACTTTTATTACCTCTCTTACTTCACACTTGTCTCTTATTCTCCTGTAACTCTTAACTCTTAGCTTTCCCTCCACCAGGTAATGATCTGACATACCCTCCACCTCACATCTCATCACATTCACATCCAGCAGTCTACACAATCTTTCCCTTGTCACCAGCATATAATCCATCTATGCCCTCTCTACAATTTCTCCCCTCACAAGTCTATGCCAGGTGTACTTGTGTATACGCCTTTTTTTGAAGAACGTATTACCTACACTCAATCTACACTCTTCACATACATTTCAGTCTTTCTCCACTCTCGTTTACACCATCCACACCAAAACTACCGATGACTCCCTCAACAGGCTCATTTCCTACCCTAGCATTTAGGTCCCCTAAAACTATAACATTTTCATTTTCATCAAACCCTTGTAGATAATCTCTCAAATCCTTCCAGAAATCCTCTACCTCGTCTAACTCTCTTTCACTTCCTGGTCCATACGCACTTACAAAAACCCACCTTTCACCCTTAAACCGCATTCTCACCCACATTAGCCTTGATGACACCTCTTTCCACTCTTTAATAAACTCTCTCAACTCCTCCTTCACAATAATAGCCACTCCTTCTTTCCCCCTGACTCCCTCGTCTACTCCAGACTTTCTACCTATCACGTTTCCAAAATCCACTTCTCCCTCTCCTTTCATCTTTGTTTCATTCAGTGCAAGGACATCATACATCCTTCTTTCAAATAACCTTCCAATATCCTCTCGCTTCTCATTCGTACTACATCCACGCACATTCAAAGCTCCTATTCTTAGGGTCCGGGACCACGAACGCGTTCCCTCGCCCCTATCTCTGTCTCGTTTTTTTGGTAGATTTATTTAAGGGGAGAAGGATACCAGGCCCCCCGCCCCCGATCCCCTTTAGCCAACTTCTACGTCTCGCCGGAGAAAAGCGGTGGTGGAAATTTCTCACCCCTCCACCACAGAGGAGGCTACCTGCACCAGAAAGGGGCAGGCGTTGGGGTCGCCGCATCCCTACGCCATTTGAAAAAATTAGAGATGCAGAAGGAGAAAAAGATAGAAGGGGCTATGGGAAGTAGAGAACACCAACCCTCACTCTGACAAAGGGTCAGCATCACAGCGTGATATTAAAAGTTTAAAAAACTATCTCAGCATTTCGTTGAGAATATATACTGGGAAATTTATAGCCATGTCTGATATAAAGAAATATTTTTACTACAATAGTCCTACATTATTCTAATGAGTTATAAGCTTAAACATAACCACCACTTTTTTCATGTATTAATAATAATAATAATAATAAGAATAAGAATAATACTAAGGCATCATGGTGCTTGTCAAAGAGACGATTAGAAGTTTGAAAGGACTTTCAGTAGGAGGTTAAATAGGGGGAAAGATTCTATGCATATCGGGGGTTAACATTCGGGAGAAGGGGAGAAATGGGGCAGTAGTTATATTGGAATGACGACCCTGTCAAGGTAAATGTCTAGTTTTGTATTAAGGTGTTTATTGTGTTCCTTTCACTACTACTGGAAATGTATTCATAATATTATATTTCATCACATAATAAGTAAAGAAATAGTTAGTTACGCCGATATTTGCTTTCTTGCCCTTCAGCTGTGTCCATTACCACGGGTTGATGTTTATTTAATCAATGACAATTATTCCTTTGAATTAATGTTCTTCATTTTTGTATGTGAATGACGAAGAAAAAAGACAAAGTTGCCTGTAACAAGTGTCCTCCCCCCAGGTTGAAGGCGTGATAGAGAGCCAAAATAAAGGTATATGTTAGAGGTAATTTAGGTGTGTTGGAAAGAAGTGTGGTGTGCTTGTTAAGTGTAGTGAAATGAATAGAGATGATAATGTGAGTTAGCTGGATTACTCTGTGTAGCTAAGGCACAACATAGAAACAGTGAGGAAAGCCAGACAAAATGAAACAGGAGTTCCAGCTACTCCTTATCATGTGCCTATATGGCCTCCCCTGGGTACTGCCCTGCTCGATTGGTACCTGCAATCTCACCATGAGTACTTTGAAGCATTCTATGAGCTGTCCTCCCAGTTTCCTCTTCTTAACCCGTACAATCCCAGAGACGGCTGCCAGCCGTCAGTAGATAAATCACTCCCCAGTCCCATCGACAGCTGCAAGCCGTCAGTAATGTATGGCCCTTGTTACTGCCAGTATCAGGCAGTGGCTGGTACCATGACTTGTAAACACTGTTCTAAGGAATTGGCAACACTTCTTAGGATGGCTGCAAGCTTCCACAGGCTGTCTGGGTCAGTGTTTCATCAACTTTTGAGGTGGGAGGTTGTTATATCTTGCCTCTGAAGCCATTTTGGCAACATTGCTGGGTACTGGGGGGTACATTTATGGTATTACCCTATGGTACAGTAGGGGTTAAGCGAGAATAATTTAAGTTCCTGTAGTCTCTCATTGTATGACTGTATCTTAGTGCTGGATTGCTGGTATTAATTTAGTTGCTCCGTGTTGAACTACTTCTAGCGTGTTTATGTCTTTATTTAGAAACGGGGCATAGAAATGTACGACATATTCAAAATTTGGTCTATCAATGCACTTATTTAATGGCAGTATGATATTCTCGCTTTTGGAAGTAACATTTGCTTATGCTTTATTTTATTGCTTCTAGGACGAGAGAGAGAGCGAGTGAGAGTGAGACCGAGAGATAATATATAAATGAGGGAGGTGAAAAGCAGAAAAATGGCCTGAAGGATTCTTAGATTAACTTTAAAATGGATCTCGTGTTGCATTAATATCCCTTCCTCCCTCCAACTTTCTCTTCGTCTCTCTCTCTCTCTCTCTCTCTCTCTCTCTCTCTCTCTCTCTCTCTCTCTCTATCTATCTTTCTCATAGTAAAACTTTTAGAAGAGATACTAGTAGACAAGACTACCTGGAAATCCACAACTTATTGACGGATTCCTAACATGGATTCATGTGACACTGATCACATCTTACCAATTTGCTTGAATTGTTCCATGAAATGTTGAGTGATTATGACAAAAGCAGAGCCATAGACATCCTTTACTTAGATTTTCAAAACACTTTTGACAAAGTTAATTTCAGGCTAATGTCAAAAGTGAATGCACTAGCTTTCAATAGAGAAGTCATAAATTGGATAGAAAGTTGTCTTAACAGGTAGACAGCAACGGGTGATAATCCATGGTTTCTTCTGAGTGGACTCCAGTCAGTTCTGGAGTTCCAAAGGAATCTGTCCTTGGCCCAATTATGTTTATCATATAAGTTAATGACATCGATATTGGTCTCTTGAGTGTGATCTCTAAGTTTGCAATGACATTAACCCAGGGACTGCACCCAGACTTTTAAGAGGTTCTACTGGGCGAATGCGGCCAGATTCTTAGGATCCGAGGCCTAAAAAAAACTTTTGAAACAACCCAGTGGCACTCAAACCAAAGCTATTTGTAATTAGGTGAGATAACTCCCCTCTATTACTTTCTACCACTCCTACACATGTGTCCCCCACCCTCTTTTCCCCCCTCTTCCCTCCTCCTCAATTATCCTGTATTTTCCCTATTATTCCCGATATTTATCAAGTATTTTCATGCTAGGACGGGTGGGAGAGAGTGGGGAGAATGGAGGAGTTTATCTCAGACCCTCTAAACCAGTCTGAGAGCTCCCCTTGAGTCTCAGTACTATAGCCTCTGTCACACTATGCCGATTTAAGTGCCGACGCTCCACGACTTAAGGGTCGGAAGCAGGTCTTTGCCTACATCGCCGCACGACGTGGGTGGGCGCCTACTCAAGAGAGCCATCTGGAGAGGTCGTCAGGGGCCTCAGGAAATGTTCGACATTCACAACTCTCATGAGTTGAGTCGGCGGCTAGTAAATTGACGGCACGGGGACGGTAGGCTGGCGGCGTCGGGCGTCGTCCGATATGCATCATACGTTACAAGGGCGCCAGCCTGTCTGTGTCAGACGCCGCTTATAAGGTAGGTCGCCTTCAGGCAGCGACCCAGTAATGCCCAGGCGCCGTCATAGGGGGAGGGTATACTGTGAGTCCACGACCTGGCAATGTCGCACGGGACATCATTTATAGATGGTTTTGGGGGTGTTTTTGTTTTAACCTTGATGGAGGTCTAGCGAGGAAACTAAAAAATAAATTAATATATAAATAAATAGACCCCACATATCACCACTGTCCCCTTAATCCGATCCCATCAACGAGTGACTATCTATAAACCTTTTCAATAGCGGTGGCGTCTGTTTTGCCATAGTTCTGCTATACTTAGACGATTTTATACAGCTTAACACCTTATTGGCGGGCTAGGCGGTAAATAATATGTAGCCACCAGCGGGGTGTTTTTAGCCAAAATAGGGCTGTTTACGTGATCAATTTCATGCCTAAATAAGACCCAGAGCGTAAAACAAGTATCTATCCCTGAAAGGGCATAAACAGAGCTTTCCAATGATACCACAACAATCCTTGTATGACCGCTAGTTTTCTTGCAACAACCGCGCAACACGAGTGCAAAAAGCATGTAATTCGGTACTTTCCCCATACAATTCAGTATGTAGCGAGTGAGAGAGGGAGGGGGGAGGTGGGATTCGTGTCAGTAGGTTCGCCGCGGTGGTCTGGAGCAGTCATACACTCGCTACTCTCCTGCCACCACTTGTCTCTCTCTCTCAGCAACATTACGTGCTGAAAATGCCACACGACCTATGTCGCGCGCCGCCAGATAGTCCAAATTTATTATACTCGACTTATGTTGTGGGCCGCTAGTTAAGGGTTAAGAACGGTCTGTGGGAGTTAAGAGAGATAAATGAGAGGAATGGAGGTCTTGTGATTGCTACAGGCCCTTTGTAAGCATAATACAATAACCTAATAAATGCCAGACTATAACGAGAGAGAAGTCACCAGTACTGAAAGGGTTAACTATACAGTAGATGGCCTTGTTTTACCAATTACTCAACAAAAATAACACTTAATTAAGGGGAGATGGGCGCATTTGTTTGCTCATTTATGGATCTTTTTATTATGTTTTTAGTTTCCTCCCTAGATCTCAAGCTTAACCCCCCCCCCCCCAACCACACACACACACAAACGTCACCTCCGACGGACCGGTTTGCCTCGGTCGGGATCAGGTGTGACGGAGTAGGGTTCCAGTGTGACAGGGTGGCTGTCCATCGCCGCCGTAGTATCTATCGGCGCCGCCCTACCTCCTATAGGCGCCGCTTGTCAGGAGCATTGTCGCCAACCAGTTTGCGTGCTACGGCGCATGACGCCGCTCCGATGGACCGGTTTGCCTCGGTCGGGATCAAGTGTGATGGAGTAGGGGTCCAGTGTGACAGGGTGGCTGTCTATCGCCGCCCTACCTCCTATAGGCGCCGCTCGTCAGGAGCATTGTCGCTAACCAGTTTGTGTGCTACGGCGCATGACGCCGCCCCAGCGGCGTCATTTATCTTCCTTAGGTCTTGCATGGTTGCCTCTCGACCCCTTTCAGTTGCCATTAGGCGGCATGCCCGTCCATACTGCCCGCCGTGGGCGTCCCGCCCCTCTATCACCCACGATACTCGGCAGTAGTCTCCCCCTTGTATCGCCACTCCTTAAGTCGTGGAGCGTCGGCACCTAAATCGGCATAGTGTGACAGAGGCTTATGCTAGACACAAGGTCAAGGTCAGATTACGACCGTAGGGCTAAAATATACAATTTTCACCACCCAATTGCTGTTACCACTTGTTTTATTGCTAACCAATATTCATATGTTCATATTAAAAGTAAAATAGGCGCATATGGACAAGTATTAATTATATATATGGTATATTGACGATTTTTGTAAGGAATGTACCAAATACCTTCGCATGGTGGGCACTTTCAAAGACCATAGCTGCGCAGCTTGTGAGTTAAGCTTGGAGCAAATGTGAAGAACCCTAAAGGGGTTGAACAGCTCAAGATGGATCTTAGCATGCTTGGTGATTGGTCTGAGACATGGCAGATCCCATTAACCCGAGAAGCGCGATAGACCTCACAGAAGTGTCTGTATAGCCGATGCGATAAGCTTCACGTAAGAAAGCCCCCAAAAATATAATAACAATAATGAAAATGCCCTATGGGCATTCAAATGGAAGCAATATGTGATTAGGTGGTATATTCACCAGATAGTATTTCCTTCCTCTCCCCAATATGTGTTCTTCCCCTACCTCTCCTTCCCCCATTTCACCCCCCACTTCCCCCTCCTCAATTATTGGCTATTTTTCTCCTTTCTATTCGTCATTCTTCCCATATTTCTGCATGAACTATGGTGAGTCACGGTCCTCCACACCCATTTCACTAGATATTTGCTGTTTACACCTATTTTCTGGTCTTCACAGATCATATTTTCATCATAAGTAAATTATATGCGCATGGAGCAGAAATAATACTTTATTTTTTTAAGTATAATAAATTCATTCATAATCTATCTATCTATTGCCTGACGCCGTGATCCCCGAAGGGGTGGCCACGAACGAACCGCCCCCATGCACCTCTGTCCCCAGTCAGTCGACGCCCCTCCCCCCAACCAGCACCGCCTTCATTCATGTAGTTCCTCACTCCATCCTTCCACCTCATATTCGGTCTACCTCTCCCCCTCTGTCCCTCCACCTCGCTCTCGTACACCCTCTTAGTCATTCTCTCGCTTTCCATACGTTCCATATGGCCGAACCATCTCAAGTTGTTCCTTTTCACACTTTCCAGCACATCTACCTCCACACCACACCTCCTTCTTACTTCCTCATTAGTCTGTCTATCCCTCCATGTAATTCCGCACGCACTCCTTAAGTAATTCATTTCCACTGCTCTCACTCTTGGTCTGAGTCTCTCAACCAACGTCCATGCTTCGCTTCCGTAAGTCAGTGTCGGGATTACCACACTGTCATGCAAGGACTTCTTCACTTCCATACTGACCACCCTATTTCTTGTTACTGCTTTTAGCGTTCCTACAACCCTCTTCCCCTGTTGTACCCTCTCCCGCACCTCTTCATCCATAGTCCCATCTTTACTCAACACACTGCCCAGATACTTAAAAGAGTTGACGATCTCCATAGCCTGACCGTTCAGCTTCACCTCACACTCTGTGACTTCACCCCTTTCGAAGACCATAACCTTGCTCTTCCCCGTATTTACCTTCAAATTCCGTTTTTCGCACACTGTTCCAAACTCATTTACCAGACCCTGCAACTCCCATTCATTATCACTCATCAGAACTGTATCATCCGCAAACAGCAGTATAGGTAGCTTCCACTCAATTCCCTCCTTTTTCAGCGATACACCAACATCCACTGCTCTTGATAGAATTTCTTTCATAACTCCATCCATATATACAGTAAACAACCACGGGGACATCACACACCCCTGTTTCAAACCAACATTCAGGTCAAAGAACTCGCTCTGCTCACTCTCCACACGTACTGCCGCCTTTGCACCCTCATACATGCTCTTCACTGCTTTCAGCAACTTGCCCTCTACTCCGTATATTCTAAGTACTTTCCACAAACCTTCTTTATCCACTCTGTCATATGCCTTCTCCAAGTCCATAAAGGCAACATACACCTTTTGTTTCTTCTCCAGATACTTCTCCACAACACAATTCAGGGTAAAAATCTGATCTACACATCCTCTTCCCTTCCTAAAGCCTCCCTGCTCGTCGCCTATCCATTTCTCCGTTCTCACTCTCACTCTCTCAATCACTACCCTACTGTATACCTTCCCTACTACGCTTAGAAGACATATTCCTCGGTGGTTACCACACACTCCTCTTTCCCCTTTGCCCTTATATAGGGGGACTATTATGCCAGTCTTCCAGTCATTGGGTGCACTCCCCTTCTCCCATGCTAGTTTGCACATTTTCCATACCCATTCTATCACTATCTCACCACCATACCTCAACATTTCCCCACACATTCCATCTGTTCCTGGTGCTTTCCCCAACTTCACTCTTTTCATGGCTTCCCACACTTCTGACCTCCTGATCCCCACCTCCTCCTCCACTACTTCTCTTCTTTTCCCTCCCATACCATATCCAGCTATGTTTGCTGGCTCTTCAATCCTTTCATTTAGCAACTCACTGAAGTACTCCCTCCATCTTTCGACTCTCTCTTGCTTCTCGGCTAGCATTCTCCCATTCTTATCTTTCACACCCTTACTGTTTCCCTTGCTACCTTCCCTAACTTTCTTGACTTCTTTCCAAAACAGTTTCTTACTCTCCCTCCATTTTACACTCAGATTCCTTCCAAATTCCTCATCTACTCTTCTCTTACTTTCCTTCACTACTCTCTTCACCACCCTCTTACTCTCCACGTACCTCGCTCGTTTCTGTCTCTCGGAATCTTCATTCCCTCTACTACCCAACCATTCTCTATATGCTTTCTTCTTTTCTTCCACAGCTATTCTTACCTCTTCTGTCCACCATGCTGTACCTTTCACTCCCCTCCCTCTTCTCCTCACTCCACACACCTCCTCACATGCTGCACAGATCTCATCCTTAAACACCTTGCTCATCTCCTCCACTTCCTCCATAACTTCCAGGTCGAACCCACCTAGTCGTCTTTCCACTGCTCTCCTGTACTCCTCCCTGACTTCCTCCTCCTGCAACCTCTCCACCCTCCTCACCATTCCACCCTCCTCTCGCCTCCCTCCCGCTCTCCTCACCCACTTCTTTTGTATCCTAACCTTAGCTACCACTACATAATGATCAGACAGACCCCCTCCAATACCCCTATACACCCTAGCATCCATCACAGATTCATAATCAAAGGTATTATTTTTGTTTGCATACACAGGCATTTAAAAACATCAATGCTCATTCTCCTCGGGTTAAACTTGGAAAAGTGCAAGGGGATGTACAGTATATATCGGTCAAGCAAACCCAGAGTCAGGTTATTCGCTAGCGGCTATAGTGGGATTGCCCCTGGAAGTGGCTGACTTATTGAGCGTTCTGATAAGCAATGACCTAAAGTTTTCCTAGCAGTGTATTGAAGTAGAAAATAAAGTTCAGAAATTGCGCTATTTTAAGAGGCAATTTAACCCTTAATTAGCGGCGCGCAACATAAGTCGAGTATAATAAATCTGGACTATCTGGCGGCGCTCGACATAGGTCGTGTGGCAATTTCAACACGTAATGTTGCTGAGAGAGAGAGACAAGTGGTGGCAGGAGAGTAGCGAGCGTATGACTGCTCCAGACCACCGCGGCGAACCTACTGACACGAATCCCACCTCCTCCCTCCCTCTATCACTCGCTATATACGGAATTGTATGGGGAAAGTGCCGAATTACATGCTTTTTGCACTCGCGTTGCACGGTTGTTGCAAGAAAACTAGCCATCATAAAAGGATCGTTATGGTGTCATTGGAAAGCTCTGTTTATGCCCTTTCAGGGATAGATACTTGTTTTACGCTCTGGGTCTTATTTAGGCATGAAAATGATCACGTAAACAGCCCTATTTTGGGTAAAAACACCCCGCTGGGCGGTACATATAAATAAACCGCCTAGGCCGCTCGTAAGGTGTAAAGTATAGAAACAATAAATGTGCCTTTGTAAAGGCTTATCCCTCAATACCTTCACCTTAAATAGGCCTTACACTCTGCAACGCTGTACTACGGCCTCTCATGAAGTATGCTGTTTGATTCTGGTCTCCAATACCGAGGAAAGATATATAACAACTAGAAAGAGTTGCCCTCTGACCCTTGACCAGTGCGGACGTCCCCAGTGACCGCTAGTGTACCGGTTTACCCTTAGTGAGGTCCTAGTGAACTTTCTTAGTGATGGCTGTTGTTGATGAGTCTGCTGTCTCCTCCCATACTCTCCAGCTTTGTCTTTCTTTGCAAGAAAGACTGGAGAGTGTTGAGCAGGAGATTCAGTGTCTCAAAGATGAAAATTTGGCCTTGAGACTAGCTATGGCGGAGAAGAAGTGTGAGGCTACCGGAAGTGTTCCCAGGGATCGTGAAGCCCCTTGGAAAGTGGTGTCAACTAGTGCAACGGCCTGCAAGCTGAAAAGGCAGCCACTCAAAACCCACAACAACTTCAGCACCTTGGCTGATGAGAGTGATGGCGAGGAAGTGGCGATCAACGAGGCAGTGAGAGGGGAGGGGGGGGGGGAGTCTGCTGCTGTTGCTGAAACAACTGCTGCTACACGCCGACAAAAGGAAAAAGCTAAGTCTGTTTTTATTGTCGGTGATTCATTGGTTAGATACCTTGGCAGGGCAACAAACACTCAGGTTGGTAAAGTTGTCTGCGTGCCTGGTGCCGGAGTCGGGAGGGTGGCTGAGAAGATAGATGCTGTCCTGGAAGTGAGTGGGGAGGACCCCATCATCTTTCTCAATGCAGGGAGCAACGATATATGGAGATGCAGGACTGAGGAGTTGCTCTCCAAGTATCAGGAAATGTTGGAGAGGATCAAGGAAAAGGGTGGAGTTCCTGTGGTAAACAGTATCCTGCCAAGAAAGAGGGGTAAGGAAGGAATGGTCCTCCAGGGCTATTGGTGTAAATAGCCGGCTGGAGAAGTATTGCAAGGCAAATACTATTCCATTCCTGGATAACTGGTCCCTCTTTTATGGTAAGGATGAACTGTATTCGCAGGATGGAGTACATCTCTCTCGACTAGGAGTTTCGACCTTAGCCAGCTCACTGGACAAGATTGTTGCGGGGTTTCGTTAAAAAAACCTGGATGTGTAAGTAAAATACTGTCTCCATATGGAGCAGGTACTTCATGTGACAAACCAGTGAGTAAAATAGAAATAATCAGTCAAGATAGTGCGGATATAGTGATGTGTAATAGTAGTATCGATAACACTACACATGTAACTGATAGTAAAGATAAGAATACTGATAGAGTAGAATTTCCGTCTAGAGCCAGTAGTTCAACAGGAAATAATAAGTTAGCTAAACACAATAGAAAATTAGTTGCAAATAAAAGTAATAGGTTGAGTGTATATTATACAAATTGTAGGAGTTTATGTAACAAAATGAACGAACTTAGAGCACTCGTTAGCACAGAAAATATAGACATAATAGCGCTAACTGAAACGTGGATTAATACAGAATCTAGGCATTTTTTAGCAGAATTTGATATTCCAGGATATAGTTTGTTTAAATATGACCGAACAAGTAGGAGGGGCGGGGGTATAGCAGTGTTTGTCAGGAGTACATTAAAAAGCTGTATTAAATCAGGTATTAGACTAAATAATGATAATGAAAGTGTTTGGGTAGAGGTTAACGAAGGTAGTGAGACCATAGTTATTGGAGTTATATATAGACCGCCTAATATGAGTAGAAATGGCGGAACATCGTTATGGGAGGAAATTAAAATAGCATCAAGGTTTAGCAATGTGTGCATTATGGGGGATTTTAATTTTCCGAACATTGATTGGCAGCACCAAATAGGCGACTCCGATTCAGTAGAGTTTATTGAGGTAGTACAAGATAGTTTTTTATTTCAATTCATAGATACGCCGACTAGAGGTATTAATATTCTTGATTTAGTTTTTAGTAACAATGAACATATGATAAATAATGTAGAGATTGGTGACCACCTAGGAAATAGCGATCATAAATCTATTTATTTTAATATACAATGGACAGGGAATGCTAAAGAGAATACGCCACTTATCCCAGATTTCAGAAAAGCCGATTATGGTGGGCTAAGAAGAGACTTAAGGGTGGACCCTATTGTTAAGCAATTAAGTCAGGATATGCCAGAGTTAAACTTGCCACCTACATATAACCAGTTTATTGCTTCACTCCACAATGCTCAAAATAAATATATCCCTAAAAGAAGATTTAGATCGACGCAGAACCAACCAAAATGGATGACTAATAAGCTAATAGATCTTATAGGAAAAAAGAAAGGAATATATCGAAAAATAAAGAAAGGCGAAAATCATTTACATTATAATACTATCAGACTCTATCAAGACAGGTGAAAAAGGAAATCAGGAAAGCAAAAAGAAATTATGAAATAAGGATTGCCAGTGACTCAAAAAATAACCCTAAAGCTTTTTACCAACTATATAAATCTAAAGTTAGAGATGTAATAGGCCCCCTAAAAACTTCAATAGGAGAAATAACAGAAAATGATTTAGAAATGTGCAGTACATTAAATAGTCAGTTTCTTTCCGTTTTCACTAATGAAAATTTGGCACAGATTCCAGAAGTCAATATGGTATATAGTGATAGTATAGAAAATATGTTAAGTACAGTTAGTATAAGTAGAAATGATGTGCTTAAGGAAATTGACAGACTGAAACCTCAAAAATCGCCAGGTCCTGACTAGGTATATGCTAGAGTATTAAAAGAATGCAGATATGAGTTAAGTAGCCCATTAGCATTTGTATTTAACAAGTCATTAGAAACAGGTTTAGTTCCAGAAGCTTGGAAGCTTGCAAATGTAGTTCCGATCTTCAAAAAAGGTGATAAATCGATAGCATCCAATTACCATCCCATTAGTCTCACATCAATCATAGGAAAGTTGCTAGAGTCTATTATTGCTAGGAAAATTAGAAGCCACTTAGTAAAATTTAACTTAATAAATTCTTTTCAGCATGGATTTACTCAGGGACGTTCTTGCCTTACTAATTTGCTTAGCTTTTTCTCAGAGGTATATGAAGCAGTAGATAATGACAAGTCATATGATATTATATATTTAGATTTCAGTAAAGCTTTCGACAGAGTCCCTCATGAGAGATTGATGAGAAAGGTTGAGGCACATGGAATAGGAGGGTCGTTGTTGGGATGGATTAGGTCATGGCTAATTGGTAGGAAACAGAGAGTCAGCATAAATTGTACCAAGTCAGAGTGGGGAGCAGCCAAAAGTGGTGTCCCCCAGGGATCGGTATTAGGTCCCCTGTTGTTTCTTACATACATAAATGACCTAGATTTAGGTATAACTAGTAGGATAAGTAAATTCGCAGACGATACTAAAATGGGGAGATCAATTGATTCAGATAGCGATATAGAGTGCCTCCAAAGGGATCTAGATACCTTACAGGAATGGTCAGTAAATTGGCAGATGAAGTTTAACATTGACAAATGCAAGGTATTAAAGATAGGGAAGATGCAAACAAATGTTAAATATAAACTAGCTAATTTAGAATTAGAAAATTCAGACTGCGAGAAAGATCTAGGTGTGTTTGTTAGCAATGATTTGAAGCCTAGAAAACAGTGTATAAGCGTTCGTAATAAGGCAAACCGGATTCTCAGGTTCATCTCTAGGAGTGTGAGTAACAGAACTGCTGATGTTATCTTAAAACTTTACTTGTCATTAGTGAGACCCCATATGGATTATGCTGTCCAATTTTGGTGTCCTTATTACAGAATGGACATAGATTCATTGGAGAGTTCAGCGTAGAATGACAAAAATGATCCATAATATTAGAAATCTTCTGTATGAAGAAAGGTTGAAGAAATTAGGTTTACATTCGTTAGAGAGACGCAGAGTTAGAGGGGATATGATAGAGGTGTTCAAGTGGGTTAGTGGGATTAACAAAGGGGACATGACAAATGTACTAAAGCTCAGTGATAGCGAAAGAACTCGTACCAATGGTTTCAAATTAGATAAATTTCGTTTCAGAAAAGATATAGGCAAATATTGGTTTGGTAACAGAGTTGTAGATGGGTGGAATGGACTACCAAGTGCTATAGTGGGATTACAAACGGTAGGGAGCTTTAAGATAACATTGGATAAGCATATGGACGAGAAGGGTTGGGTGTGAAAGAGGATCAGCGGGTTGGGCTAATCAGCGCTCTGCAGACCCCCATAATCCTGCGTTAATCTCTAACCGTTTTGGTAAGATGATCCTCAGGGTATTAGAGTGTTGAGCCTATAATTGGGCTTTGTAATTGGAGTTGTGTGGGACAGGGATCTGCCTTGCTTAGGCCAATCGGCTTTCTGCAGACTCCCATTTTCTTATGTTCTTATGTTCTTAAAGCTCATTCCATCGATTAGATGACTGAGCTATATGGCCCGGTTGAGAGCTATATATTTATCTTGTATCGTTGGAGCATGTAGACTACAGGATCAGCTCATTGAAATGTTAATAAACACAAATTAATGGGTTTGACAATGTGGACTGTAGCAAAATATTTGGACTCAATATGAATACAACATGAAACCATAGCTGTAAGTTAGAATACAAAAGGTAAACTACTAATACATGTGGAAACATTTTCACATATACAATCAGAAATCTTAAATAGTTATTCAGTAGAACAGTACAAATGCGTAGATAGTATTTAGCAAACTCTGTAATGCACATAGTGCACTACACAATCTCTGTAATGCACATAGTGCACTACACAATCTCTGTAATGCACATAGTGCACTACACAATCTCTCTCTTTCCACTTCCAGTATCTCCCTGGAATGGACAGCAAGGTCGTAAGGTACTAACTATTACTTGTAACTCATTGTAGTTCTCTCTCACTCACTCTCTCTTTCTTTCTCGTTCTTTTGATATATATATATATATATATTATATATATATATATATATACCGGTATATATATATATATATATATATATATATATATATATATATATATATATATATATATATATGTAATCAAAGCATAGCCGAAGAAACCTTCCATAATGTAAGTAATAATACTCACTTTTCAACTAAAAAATATCTTAGTTTTGCCATATCACGAGGAATTAACACCACTCGCAACATCTCAAGAATTTGAATATGAATTTAGTATCAATTATGAAAACTCCGTCAAGTCTACTTTGATCAAAAACAGCCCTAAAAATTGTGCAGGTGGTGTATATTTCATTCCGTGTAAAGGATGTAATGACATATACATAGGACAAACTGGAAAATATTAGAGGTGAGAGTTAAACAACACCAACAATCAGTAATGTCAGCTCAAGAATCTAATGGTATATTTAACCACAAACAAAGACAAGACCATCATATAAATTGGGATGAGGCTAAGATGGTCTACTGGTCAAGCTGCTATTATGAAAGACTATTTGCCGAGTCTGCCTTGATCAGAGTATATAGCAACACTGAATCTAATGATGGCCTTTATAAAATAGATAACATCCTGCTAAATCTCCTCCTTGAAAATTATAAAATAATAAGAGCTAGAAATAGATGTCCAGACCGTCAGATTATAGACTGAAACATCAGGTAGATTGACCTCTGACCCTTTTGGTGAGGTCAATCCTCATAGTATTAGTGAGTTAGATATATAATTACTACTGTACATGTGAGGTCTGAGCATTGTGTATTTACTTTATAAAATAATAATTATTATTTTATATATGTATGTATATGTATGTATGTGTGTGTGTGTATGTATTTGTGTGTGTGTATGTATTTGTGTGCGTGTATGTATATACTGATTATTTAAACTCCGCCTAGACAAATATCTCTCATCAAACCCGCGACTGACTGCGTTTGGAAATGAATAACTTTATTTTATCTTCCCCTCCGTTACTAACCCATCTGTCCTCTACTAACTTCCTAATCCTGCCACTGACATTAGTTCCAGGGCAGTAATTCCCTTTCCAATGTTCCCTTACCCACTCTAAACCACTGTTTGGACACTTGATCCTCAGTGTTTTAGAGGACAAGCAACCTAGAAGGGTCACTATATCTGTTGTTGCTTGATTTCCTTTGTACTCCTTTGTATAATAGGTGTGAGGGGGATCTGCCGGGTGTGGGCCATTCGGCTCTCTGCATACTCTTGTTTGTTTGTGTTGACGTGACCATTTTGGTGAGGTCGGTCCTCATAGTGTTAGTGAGTTGGGCCTGTAATTAAGCCTTGTAGTTGGGGTTGGGCGTGAGAGGGATCTGTCTTGTGTGGGCCAATCGGCTTTCTGCAGGCTCCCATTTTCTTATGTGCTTATGTTCTTATGTATGTGATTGTTGTGTATGTATTTGTGTGTGTGTATATGTACAGTATGTATATGTGTATGTATGTATATGTATATCTGCATATTTACAT
>JBAKBP010026041.1:0-32340 GCA_037953745.1 Lithodes maja
AGATGGTGTTAAGGCGAGGTTTTTAGTATGTTCCCTAGACCTCCATCACGCTTAATATTACACCCCCTAGACCCCCTTTCAAGATAAATTTGTACATTTTTCGGTAGGAAAATGTCTCGGCCGATGGCCGGTTCTTTTAAATTATAGGCTTGCTATCGCTCGTCAGGATAAAATCGTCGCCTAAAATGGCATGTAAGATCTTAAAATTGACGGAAATGGGTCGAAAGTTCATAGAATCGC
The DNA here is from genome assembly GCA_037953745.1 of Lithodes maja. Taxonomy (NCBI): domain Eukaryota; kingdom Metazoa; phylum Arthropoda; class Malacostraca; order Decapoda; family Lithodidae; genus Lithodes; species Lithodes maja. The sequence continues at coordinate 241 of JBAKBP010026041.1, forward strand.
CACTTTAATGGGACGAACGTCTTAAAATCTGAATACTAATGGGGCTAAGAATAAATAGAATGAAAGAGAATGGGGTCCAGAAAAAAAATCCGTCAAGTGGAAATCTCAACTTAAAAGTTCGGTAACCTTCAAACCAACTTTCTCTCCTGGGCAAAACTTTGGTGACACCGGCTGCAGAAAATATGTATCGGAGTGACGCCCTGCCCGTCAAGGGGAGGCGGGAGAGGCCCTATATTTGCATACTATAGAGGGGGGTCTGAGGGCGGATGTCGAGTGTACACATGTGGAACTGTGCATGTGTGTGTGTGTGTGTGTGTGTGTGTGTGTGTGTGTATACTGTCCTTTTATCTATTGTTCTTTTCGTTGTGTCTAGTTCCTTAGTGCTTTATCTTGCATTACAGATCTTCGGTAAGTACTCTACAATGTGTGTCTTCGGCAAGTACTCTACAATGTGTGTCTTCGGTAAGTACTATGCAATGTGTACTTCGGTAAGTACTATGCAATGTGTATCTTCGGTAAGTACTCTGCAATGTGTATCTTCGGTAAGTACTCTACAATGTGTATCTTCGGTAAGTACTCTGAAATGTGTGTCTTCGGTAAGTACTCTGCAATGTGTATCTCGGTAAGTACTCTGCAATGTGTATCTTCGGTAAGTACTCTGCAATGTGTATCTTTGGTAAGTACTCTGCAATGTGTATCTTCGGTAAGTACTCTACAATGTGTATCTTCGGTAAGTACTCTGCAATGTGTGTCTTCGGTAAGTACTCTGCAATGTGTATCTCGGTAAGTACTCTGCAATGTGTATCTTCGGTAAGTACTATGCAATGTGTATCTTCGGTAAGTACTCTACAATGTGTATCTTCGGTAAGTACTCTGCAATGTGTGTCTTCGGTAAGTACTCTGCAATGCGTATCTCGGTAAGTACTCTGCAATGTGTATCTTCGGTAAGTACTATGCAATGTGTATCTTCGGTAAGTACTCTACAATGTGTGTCTTCGGTAAGTACTCTACAATGTGTGTCTTCGGTAAGTACTCTACAATGTGTGTCTTCGGTAAGTACTATGCAATGTGTATCTTCGGTAAGTACTATGCAATGTGTATCTTCGGTAAGTACTCTACAATGTGTATCTCGGTAAGTACTCTACAATGTGTATCTTCGGTAAGTACTATGCAATGTGTATCTTCGGTAAGTACTCTACAATGTGTATCTCGGTAAGTACTCTGCAATGTGTATCTTCGGTAAGTACTCTACAATGTGTATCTCGGTAAGTACTCTGCAATGTGTATCTCGGTAAGTACTTTACAATGTGTATCTCGGTAAGTACTCTGCAATGTGTATCTTCGGTAAGTACTCTGCAATGTGTATCTTCGGTAAGTACTCTACAATGTGTATCTCGGTAAGTACTCTACAATGTGTATCTTCGGTAAGTACTCTACAATGTGTATCTCGGTAAGTACTCTGCAATGTGTATCTTCGGTAAGTACTATGCAATGTGTATCTTCGGTAAGTACTCTACAATGTGTGTCTTCGGTAAGTACTCTACAATGTGTGTCTTCGGTAAGTACTATGCAATGTGTATCTTCGGTAAGTACTCTACAATGTGTATCTCGGTAAGTACTCTGCAATGTGTATCTCGGTAAGTACTCTACAATGTGTATCTCGGTAAGTACTCTGCAATGTGTATCTCGGTAAGTACTCTGCAATGTGTATCTTCGGTAAGTACTATGCAATGTGTATCTTCGGTAAGTACTCTACAATGTGTGTCTTCGGTAAGTACTCTACAATATGTGTCTTCGGTAAGTACTATGCAATGTGTATCTTCGGTAAGTACTCTACAATGTGTATCTCGGTAAGTACTCTGCAATGTGTATCTTCGGTAAGTACTATGCAATGTGTGTCTTCAGTAAGTACTCTACAATGTGTATCTCGGTAAGTACTATGCAATGTGTATCTTCGGTAAGTACTCTACAATGTGTATCTCGGTAAGTACTATGCAATGTGTATCTTCGGTAAGTACTATGCAATGTGTATCTTCGGTAAGTACTCTACAATGTGTATCTCGGTAAGTACTCTACAATGTGTATCTCGGTAAGTACTCTGCAATGTGTATCTCGGTAAGTACTATGCAATGTGTATCTTCGGTAAGTACTCTGAAATGTGTGTCTTCGGTAAGTACTCTGCAATGTGTATCTCGGTAAGTACTCTGCAATGTGTATCTTCGGTAAGTACTCTGCAATGTGTATCTTCGGTAAGTACTCTGCAATGTGTATCTTCGGTAAGTACTCTACAATGTGTATCTTTGGTAAGTACTCTGCAATGTGTGTCTTCGGTAAGTACTCTGCAATGTGTATCTCGGTAAGTACTCTGCAATGTGTATCTTCGGTAAGTACTCTGCAATGTGTATCTTCGGTAAGTACTCTACAATGTGTATCTCGGTAAGTACTCTATAATGTGTATCTTCGGTAAGTACTCTACAATGTGTATCTCGGTAAGTACTCTGCAATGTGTATCTTCGGTAAGTACTATGCAATGTGTATCTTCGGTAAGTACTCTACAATGTGTGTCTTTGGTAATTTTTTTTTTTTTTTTTTCTATGTGATTGAGGGAGGCAAAAGGCATAACTGCCTATAGCGAGTGCCTCCCCCATAGTTGAAAGAGTGACAGGGCCAAAATCAAGGGACGTTCGAGCCAAAATGCCTGGACACACGGAGTTTGAAGAAATTTAAGTCATAGGAAGAGGGAAAGACTGATTCTGGGAGAGAGTTCCAGAGCTCAGATGTTGAGTAGAAGAAAGTTTGAGAGTAACGTTTCACTCTTGGGTTGGAGAGTTGCACAGAGTAGGGGTGGGATTGAGTTGCAAGACGGGTACCACGTGCCCTACGTAAAGGAGGGGGTATGCACTGGGATAGCTCTGAGGAACACTGATTATTATAGTAGCGATAGAATAGCGAGAGAGATGCAACATTGCGGCGGAGAGAGAGAGAGATTGCAGAGAGTTGGTGAGTGGACGGGAGTTAATGATACGAAAGGCCTTCCTTTCAACTTTGTCTAGGAGAGCGGTGTGAGAGGAACCTCCCCACACATGTGAACAATACTCAATACAAGGGCGCACTATGCCCCTGTACAGAGCAAGAAGCTGTGCAGGGGAAAAGAACCCCCTAAGGCGGTTGAGCACACCCAGCTTCTGGGAGGCTGCCTTAGCAAGACTGGTAATATGGTCCTTCCAAATGAGAGCAGAAGAAAAAGAGACACCAAGAATATTGAGAGAAGATGAAGGGTTGATTTTTGTATTGTTGAAGAATAAGGGATAGTCCGCTGGGAGATCCTGACGGGTAGATAGATGGAGAAATTGGGTTTTGGAAGCATTAAAGTTAACAAGGTTTTCTCTGCCCCAATTGGAAATAGTATTTAGATCAGAATTTAAGAGTTCTATGGCTTCATTACGTTTGTCGTTGAGGGATTGCTGGCTGGGGCGTTCTGAAAAACTAATGGAGTAGTGTAAGGTTGAGTCGTCTGCGTATGAATGGATGGGAATTAAGGTACAGTTAAGGAGATCATTTATAAAAATTAGAAAGAGAATAGGAGATAGGACAGAGCCCTGAGGAACACCGGAGTTTATAGGGTGAGGAAGTGAACAATGGCCGTCCACAACCGCAGCTATGGAACGGCCGGAAAGGAAATTAGAGACAAAGGCACAGATGGAGGGATAGAAACCGAAGGAGGGTAGTTTAGAAATTAAAGATTTATGCCAGACTCTATCGAAGGCTTTCGATATGTCTAGTGCAATAGAAAAAGTCTCACCGAAGTCCCGAAAGGAGGATGACCAAGAGTTAGTAAGATATGAAAGAAGATCACCAGTAGAGCGACCCTTAAGGAAGCCATACTGGCGATCTGAGAGCAGATTATGAGAAGAGAAATGCTTAAGAAATTTGGAAGCAAGAATAGTTTCAAAAACTTTAGAAAGACAAGAGATAAGAGCAATTGGACGATAGTTGGAGGGTTGAGAGCGGTCACCCTTCTTTGGGACAGGTTGAATGTGAGCAAACTTCCAGCATGAAGGGAAGACGTTAGAGGATAGACAGAGACGAAAGAGTTTGCCTAGGCAGGGAGTCAGCACGGAAGCACAGTTTTTGAGAACAACAGGAGGAACACCGTCCGGACCGTACGCCTTATTAGTGTTAAGCCCAGAGAGGGTAGAAAGTACATCTTTAGAAGAGATTAGGATATTAGGCATAAGTAAGAGAGAGGAGGGCGGAGAGGGAGGAATAGCACCGGAATCATCCAAGGTGGAGTTTCTAGCAAAAGTTTGAGCGAAGAGTTTAGCTTTGTCAGAGGAAGAAGTGATGGTTGTGCCATCAGAGTGGGAAAGGGGAGGGAAAGACGAGGAAGAGAAATTGTTGGAGAGGTTTTTGGCTAGATGCCAGAAAGCTTGGGAAGAGCTAGAGTTGGATAGTTCAGTGCATTTATTATTGATGAAAGAGTGTTTGGCAAGTCGAAGAACAGATTTGGCTTGATTCCGGGCAGAAACATATGAAGAATGAGAGTCTTGAGTTTTAAGGCGTCGGTACTGTTTGAATGCTTCCTCCTTATTGCGGACAGCAGTAGAACAGGCGTGAGTAAAAGTACTCTACAATGTGTGTCTTCGGTAAGTACTCTACAATGTGTGTCTTCGGTAAGTACTCTACAATGTGTGTCTTCGGTAAGTACTATGCAATGTGTATCTTCGGTAAGTACTCTACAATGTGTATCTCGGTAAGTACTCTACAATGTGTATCTTCGGTAAGTACTATGCAATGTGTATCTTCGGTAAGTACTCTACAATGTGTATCTCGGTAAGTACTCTGCAATGTGTATCTTCGGTAAGTACTCTGCAATGTGTATCTCGGTAAGTACTCTGCAATGTGTATCTCGGTAAGTACTCTACAATGTGTATCTCGGTAAGTACTCTGCAATGTGTATCTCGGTAAGTACTCTGCAATGTGTATCTTCGGTAAGTACCCTGCAATGTGTATCTTCGGTAAGTACTCTACAATGTGTATCTCGGTAAGTACTCTACAATGTGTATCTTCGGTAAGTACTCTACAATGTGTATCTCGGTAAGTACTCTGCAATGTGTATCTTCGGTAAGTACTATGCAATGTGTATCTTCGGTAAGTACTCTACAATGTGTGTCTTCGGTAAGTACTCTAGAATGTGTGTCTTCGGTAAGTACTATGCAATGTGTATCTTCGGTAAGTACTCTACAATGTGTATCTCGGTAAGTACTCTGCAATGTGTATCTCGGTAAGTACTCTACAATGTGTATCTCGGTAAGTACTCTGCAATGTGTATCTCGTAAGTACTCTGCAATGTGTATCTTCGGTAAATACTATGCAATGTGTATCTTCGGTAAGTACTCTACAATGTGTGTCTTCGGTAAGTACTCTACAATGTGTGTCTTCGGTAAGTACTATGCAATGTGTATCTTCGGTAAGTACTCTACAATGTGTATCTCGGTAAGTACTCTGCAATGTGTATCTTCGGTAAGTACTATGCAATGTGTATCTTCGGTAAGTACTCTACAATGTGTATCTCGGTAAGTACTATGCAATGTGTATCTTCGGTAAGTACTCTACAATGTGTATCTTCGGTAAGTACTCTACAATGTGTATCTCGGTAAGTACTCTACAATGTGTATCTCGGTAAGTACTCTGCAATGTGTATCTCGGTAAGTACTCTACAATGTGTATCTTCGGTAAGTACTCTACAATGTGTGTCTTCGGTAAGTACTATGCAATGTGTATCTTCGGTAAGTACTCTACAATGTGTATCTCGGTAAGTACTCTGCAATGTGTATCTCGGTAAGTACTCTACAATGTGTATCTCGGTAAGTACTCTGCAATGTGTATCTCGGTAAGTACTCTGCAATGTGTATCTTCGGTAAGTACTATGCAATGTGTATCTTCGGTAAGTACTCTACAATGTGTGTCTTCGGTAAGTACTCTACAATGTGTGTCTTCGGTAAGTACTCTACAATGTGTATCTCGGTAAGTACTCTGCAATGTGTATCTTCGGTAAGTACTATGCAATGTGTGTCTTCGGTAAGTACTCTACAATGTGTATCTCGGTAAGTACTATGCAATGTGTATCTTCGGTAAGTACTCTACAATGTGTATCTCGGTAAGTACTATGCAATGTGTATCTTCGGTAAGTACTATGCAATGTGTATCTCGGTAAGTACTCTACAATGTGTATCTCGGTAAGTACTCTGCAATGTGTATCTCGGTAAGTACTATGCAATGTGTATCTTCGGTAAGTACTCTGAAATGTGTCTTCGGTAAGTACTCTGCAATGTGTATCTCGGTAAGTACTCTGCAATGTGTATCTTTGGTAAGTACTCTGCAATGTGTATCTTCGGTAAGTACTCTGCAATGTGTATCTTCGGTAAGTACTCTACAATGTGTATCTTTGGTAAGTACTCTGCAATGTGTGTCTTCGGTAAGTACTCTGCAATGTGTATCTCGGTAAGTACTCTGCAATGTGTATCTTCGGTAAGTACTCTGCAATGTGTATCTTCGGTAAGTACTCTACAATGTGTATCTCGGTAAGTACTCTATAATGTGTATCTTCGGTAAGTACTCTACAATGTGTATCTTGGTAAGTACTCTGCAATGTGTGTCTTCGGTAAGTACTATGCAATGTGTATCTTCGGTAAGTACTCTACAATGTGTATCTCGGTAAGTACTCTACAATGTGTATCTTCGGTAAGTACTATGCAATGTGTATCTTCGGTAAGTACTCTACAATGTGTATCTCGGTAAGTACTCTGCAATGTGTATCTTCGGTAAGTACTCTGCAATGTGTATCTCGGTAAGTACTCTGCAATGTGTATCTCGGTAAGTACTCTACAATGTGTATCTCGGTAAGTACTCTGCAATGTGTATCTCGGTAAGTACTCTGCAATGTGTATCTTCGGTAAGTACCCTGCAATGTGTATCTTCGGTAAGTACTCTACAATGTGTATCTCGGTAAGTACTCTACAATGTGTATCTTCGGTAAGTACTCTACAATGTGTATCTCGGTAAGTACTCTGCAATGTGTATCTTCGGTAAGTACTATGCAATGTGTATCTTCGGTAAGTACTCTACAATGTGTGTCTTCGGTAAGTACTCTACAATGTGTGTCTTCGGTAAGTACTATGCAATGTGTATCTTCGGTAAGTACTCTACAATGTGTATCTCGGTAAGTACTCTGCAATGTGTATCTCGGTAAGTACTCTACAATGTGTATCTCGGTAAGTACTCTGCAATGTGTATCTCGTAAGTACTCTGCAATGTGTATCTTCGGTAAATACTATGCAATGTGTATCTTCGGTAAGTACTCTACAATGTGTGTCTTCGGTAAGTACTCTACAATGTGTGTCTTCGGTAAGTACTATGCAATGTGTATCTTCGGTAAGTACTCTACAATGTGTATCTCGGTAAGTACTCTGCAATGTGTATCTTCGGTAAGTACTATGCAATGTGTATCTTCGGTAAGTACTCTACAATGTGTATCTCGGTAAGTACTATGCAATGTGTATCTTCGGTAAGTACTCTACAATGTGTATCTTCGGTAAGTACTCTACAATGTGTATCTCGGTAAGTACTCTACAATGTGTATCTCGGTAAGTACTCTGTAATGTGTATCTCGGTAAGTACTATGCAATGTGTATCTTCGGTAAGTACTCTGCAATGTGTATCTTCGGTAAGTACTCTACAATGTGTATCTCGGTAAGTACTATGCAATGTGTATCTTCGGTAAGTACTATGCAATGTGTATCTTCGGTAAGTACTCTACAATGTGTATCTCGGTAAGTACTATGCAATGTGTATCTTCGGTAAGTACTATGCAATGTGTATCTTCGGTAAGTACTCTACAATGTGTATCTCGGTAAGTACTCTGCAATGTGTATCTCGGTAAGTACTATGCAATGTGTGTCTTCTTTCAAGGGGATGTTCGCACCTTAGTTTTAAAATTTTAAGACGTTCGCCCTATTAGTTTGGCGATTTTCAGACCTTTCGCCCCATTCCTTTGACAATACTAGGACCATTCGTGCCATTTAGGTGTTGGGTTTATTCCTGGCGAGAGAAAGCAAGAGCAACGGCAAATAATTTGACCGGGACACTTTTCTACTGAAACATATATAACTTGATCTCGAAGGGTGGGTTTTTTTTTTTTTTTAGATTAATAGAGTTGTACAGAGCAAACTAAAAGCCTCCCCTAAAACATTACAAAGACAAATGCCGAACCCACTCCAGCTCCCTCCTGTAATCCCTCACGTTTTGTCTTGCCACCATCTCCACCACTATACTCTCTTAAGGGGAGACTGACCGTTTGTTTGGTCTATTAATTCATGTATTCATATATTTGTTTTTGCTTCCTCCCTAGACCTCCATCAAGCTTAGAAAAACACCCCCTAGACCCTCGTTCAAGATAAATTTGTACATTTTTCGGTAGAAAAATTTCCCGGCCGAAGGCCGGTTCCTCTTAAATTGCAGGCTCGCTATCGCTCGCCAGGAAATAATCGACACCTAAATGGCACAAAAGGTCTTAAAATTCACAAAGAAATCGGGCGAAACGTGTTAAAATCGCCAAACTAATGGGCCAAACGTCTTATAATCTCAAAACTAGTGGGGCTAAACATTAGGGAGAAGGGGGCCCAGAAAAACGGTCTGCCTCCCCTTAATTCACTCCCTCCCTCCTTCCCTTTCCCCGCTACCTGTCACCATCAGGGGCACCAGCAGGGGAAGAGGGTAGGGGTTTATTAAGTATGTAAATGAGATGGGGAGGAACGAGCCATGGTAGAACATCAATAACTCTGTACTCCTAATGCCAAACGGTAAATGAGATAGGGAGGAATGAGCCTGTTCTTGCTCTGTCTTGAGTCGGCCACCCCTAAGGAAAAAACAAAACAAAAAACAAAAAACAAATAGAGGGAAATAAAAATAAAAAATAGGAAAAGTGGGGATTGGGCCTGAGCATATTCTGACATACGGAGCCCTGTATGTTAATTTAAGAGTTAGAATTAGAGTTGAAGGAGCCGAACTACCCAAACGGTGAAGCGAGTGGGGAAACTACCTCGCCCGCATACCTGCAAACAAGCCTTCACACCTGCGTGCGTCATAGGGGACCCTGCAAACTACCTCGATGCCACGATGCTATGACGTATGATCGACGCCGGGAGCTGTGATTGGACCCGGCACCTGCTATGCAACTCGAGGAGCTATGATAGGGGCGCGCACCATCACTCGCCTCCTGATTCGTTCCTACACCATCATTGTTTGGTATATAAGACCCGAGTTGTGGGCATTCAAATCAGTCTCATTTGGAGTTGGGGAAGGTGAACTTGCAGCTGGAGGAAGACGGGGTGAAGTATTATAATGGGATTGTGACTGTCAGTCAGATTATATATGTGTGTGTTAAGTGTGTTCGGTGTAAACACTTACGTTATGTTGGTTAGTGAGATATGTGATTGGGAATTAACGTTAACGCTACTATTATGTGTTTAACTATTTGATTGCGAATTAACGTTAACGCTACTATTATGTGCTTAACTATTTGATTGGGAATTAACGTTAACGCTACTATTATGTGCTTAACTATTTGATTGGGAATTAACGTGAACGCTATTATTATGTACTTAACTATTTTAGTTGCCTAACTTGTGGACTAAAGCAACTCTTTAAGTAATTGGGTTATGATGAAAGTAATACTATTGTTTTATATAAATACTTACGAGTTCTTTCATTTTCTTTGAATTAAGCTTACATTGCTTAACGGTGCTTAGTACGGTGATGCTATTGTCTCATATTAGTAATATCGCCTTAGACTAACATGGCTGTGTTAATATTACTTATAGTGATTTCCTAAGCTGAAGAAAATTCTTTTGCTTCAAATATTATATTTTGCTTTTCATATTATTTGAGTGAGACCTGAATCGAATCTATGAAACGATCCTGTAACTTTATTTACTCATAATCAAACTAATGTTACGTGGTTAAGAAATACATTTAACTAATTATTAAATATATATCTAACTTTTTATGTGACTTTGATATTACTCCTGATAATAATAATATAATTCTATTAACGTAAGACCAGAACCAAGAATAATTAAATTAAATATAAATAAAAAGGACATATAAGAAAACTATCTATTCATTTCAAATAGGGTAAGAGACTGAAATATTCTTACTTTAATATTTATCTTTCAAGACTTTTTATAGAATTAATAGTCCTTTAGATATAACTTATTCGGTTCATAACCATAGCCTACTAAGCTTCGGTTAAATAATAATTCTTTATAAATACTACATGACTTTAATTAGTTTCAGTATTTTTCATAATTAAAGAGTATCTGTCAATAAAGGATACTAAGTCCTAAGATCCAAAAGGAAAGGAAGCAACAACAGGAAATAATTTTATTAGATTTTACTTTTGTTTTGCCTTCAGCTGACTGATACCTTAATATATATCTCTGTGCTATCTAGATTCATCAAGTTAACCACTTGAGGATCAAGATACGTAACAGAAGAGTGGCGACCTTGCCAGGATTCGTTTCATACAGTTTCACTCAGTTTCATTAACGTTTCACTACTTAAAAATCAAATATTAATCATGCCTCAACTAATTAATGAAGAAGATGCTCGAGTTTTCATAGAATCAGAACCCACGGCCCCTGATATTGACTGTCTGTCAAAATCTGAACTGAAAGTGCTTGCCTCACATCTCCAATTAACTGTCTCAAACATGTCCAAAGTAGAAGTGGCTCAGACCATAAAGACCCACCTGTTCCCTGTAGAAGGCGGGGAGGGTGACGGAGCAGTTGGTGGGATCCCGAGTAAACCTAGCCAACTTGATGAACAATTGCCACCTGGTTTGATCGGTGATCAAGTACTGGAACTAGCCAGACTAAAAATAGAACTAGCCAGAATAAATGCCGAACAAGCCAGAGCAAATACCGAAGAAGCCAGCATAAAAGCCAGAGCAAATGCCGAACAAGCCAACGCAAGTATAGAACTAGCCAGAATAAATGCCGAAGCAAAGACCGAACAAGTCAGACTAAATGCCAGTGCAACGACCGAACAATGTGAATATCAATATCGTACGGCTCAACTAAATGTCAATACAAATGCTCCCGAAATTGCTCCCCCTCTGGGATTAACTATGACTAGTGTCATTCCACCTTTCACTGAGGATAATGTGCAGGATTTCTTTGTTTTGTTTGAGGAAGTTGCTGGAGGTATGAAGTGGACAAGAGATCAATGGCCTTTTATGTTACAAACTGTTTTGACAGGGCAGGCTCGAGCCACGTATTTGTCAGAAGTAGCAGAAGTTAGGCAGGATTATGACAATCTCAAAGCAGCTATCCTAAAAACCTATCAATTGCAGCCTGAGGCTTACAGGCAATCTTTCCGTAAAAACCAGAAGAAAGTAGAAGAAACCCATAAGGTATTTGCCAGGACCATGACTAAAACTTTCAATCATTGGGTCAAGAGTAAGAAAGTCACAAGCTACAACGATCTGAAGGAGTTGGTCCTGTTAGAAAATTTCCTATGGAAAATTGATTCTTCTGTATCCTATCATTTAAAGGGGAAAAAGGTAGATTGTCTTGCTGACGCCGCTGACATGGCTGACACATACGTGCTCAACAACAAATTTCGTGGAAAGAAGCCCTACGATAATTCTAGTTCTAATTTTAAGTATCCCAATCACAAATCTGACAGACCCAGTCACAAGCCTATAACGTCTTCCCCAGCTAGCCAAAACCGAATTGTTCCCCCAACTAAAAATGCGACTCAGGGCAATGGTAACAGAGGTGGGCCCCAAACTAATAGTAATGCTCAAAGAGGGAACTTTCCCGTATCCCCTAAAGTATGTACTTTTTGTGGCAAGAGAGGCCACCTAGCTTATCAGTGCTGGGCCAAGGAGAGAACGGAGAGATCGGGGCAGACAGTTGCCGCCGTATCTCAAACTCCATATGTGCCTGTAATGCAGGACTCCCGACAGAAGGAGTACCTAGCACCAAAAGTTCCTTTAATGCAGGACTCTCGACAGAAGGAGTACCTAGCAGCTAACGTAAAACATCTAGACAGGGGTGTAGTAGCATGTGTGGTGCAACCCACTAGGGTTAAGCCAATAATAATTTCACCATCAGTGCAGGACAGTTACCGTCCCTTTATATCATCTGGCAACGTGAGATTAAATGGTTGTATGCATGAGGTAAAAATTCTGAGAGACACAGGTTCTACTAGCACCCTCATGGTGAATCCTTACACTGAGTGCCCACCTGGCGAACCAGTTGTAATGAGAGGTGCTGGAGGCCAGTTTTATGCATACTTGGTAAAAGGCGAAATTGAATGTGAGTTACTACAGGGTGAGGCCACCATAGCTTTGTGTAGGTCCCAAGATATCCCTGTGCCTGGGGTAACGCTCCTTTTGGGGAATGATGTAGCAGGTGAGAAGGTCCGACCAGACCCCATTTTGTCACTTTCCCCTGTTAACGAGCCACTAACCGGTGAGCTCGAAAAGGAGATGCCAACAGTTTTCCCTGTGTGTGCTGTCACACGTTCAATGTCTCAAGTAGCAGTTCCCTCAGACAGAAATGTACCGAATGTAAGAGTTGATGAAAGGGATGATGAGAGTGTGAATGACGCTCCTACTGTGCCTGATGATGTGACTGAGGTGGATTTATCCGACACCTTTATGGCTCATCTTGACCCTAACGATGACCATGAAACCCCTCCAAATTGTCCTAGTGGCCTGGTAGAGCTACAGAGAGATGATAGTGAATGCAAGGAGTTAGCTGCCAGGTCCGTGAGTGAAGAGGAATGTGAGAAGGAGGGTGGTGAATGTTTCTACCTCAAAGGAGGAGTATTGTGGCGAAGATGGAGACCGCCACACAGACCAATCGATGACGGGGCTTGGGACGTCCATCAAGTAGTAGTCCCCAAACCTTGTCGTAAAGATATCATGGAAATGGCACATTGTATACCATTGGCAGGACACCTAGGTGTGAGAAAAACTCTAGACAGAATCAGAGCCCACTTTTACTGGCCAGGAATGCGTGCAGATGTAGTGGAGTGTTGTAGAGTGTGTCACACTTGCCAGATGACAGGAAAACCCAATCAGAAGGTGCCTGTACATCCTCTGGTGCCCTTGCCCGTTTTCGAGAATCCTTTTACTCGGGTGGTAGTGGACATTGTAGGCCCATTGCCTAAGACTTCCCAAGGTAACATTTATTTATTAACTATCATGGACATGGCAACTCGCTACCCAGAGGCTATACCCTTAAGAACTACCTCTGCTCCAACTGTCCTCAAGGAACTGCTCAAATTCTTCACCAGAATGGGTTTCCCCCATGAGGTGCAAAGTGATCAAGGAACTAATTTTACCTCTAACATTTTTCAGCAGTCTCTGAAGGAGTTGGGTATCGAGCATGTTAAGTCTAGCACCTACCACCCAGAGAGTCGAGGGGTTCTCGAACGATATCATCAGACATTAAAAGGAATGTTACGTAAATATTGTACAGAGACCGGTGTTGAGTGGGATAAGGGGGTACCTTTTCTTTTATTTGCTACTCGTGAGGTTCCAACTGAATCCCTGGGTTTTTCCCCTAATGAGCTAGTTTTCGGTCACCAGGTAAGAGGTCCTTTGCAACTATTGCAGGATAGCCTAGTTGGCCAGGAGGGGAACCAAAACCTCCTCAAGTATGTTTCAGATTTCAAAACCCGGCTGAGATCCTCATGTGAGTTTGCCGCTCAAAACCTGACCGTGGCTAAAAGCTCCATGAAGAAATGGTATGACAAAAAAGCCCGTGAGAGGGAGTTTCAGCCCGGTGATGAGGTTTTGGTCCTGCTCCCCCTTTTTGGCCAACCATTATCTGCCAAGTTCAGAGGCCCATATAAGATCATTCGGAGGGTGAGCATTACCGATTATCTAGTAACTACCCCAGACAGGAGAAAGCCCACGCAAGTATTCCATATAAATATGTTGAAACCCTACCATAGGTCCCCTGATTCCTCTCCTCCAGATTCTCCCACTGTGGCAGTGAATGTCAGGACCTGTGAACAGCCTGGTGCGGACGAAGTTTTCAGTTCTCTTACTGACTCGCAACAGACTGTTCCAGAGCCTGAAGGTATCCATGCAGACTTTGACTTGTCATGTAGCCTATCCAACTTTCAGTATAATTCAGTGGCTTGGAGGGAATTACCATCTAAACTATGTCATCTTCCCTCTGATCAAGCGAACCAACTAATCTCTGTTTTATCTCAGTCTCCCAGTGTGTTCCGTGATACTCCAGGGCTCACTTCTTTGGCCGTGCACGACATCGACGTAGGGGATGCAACTCCCATTAAACTATCCCCCTACCGTGTCTCGCCACAACGCAGGAGTATACTGCAGGTCGAGCTTGACTTTATGTTGTCTAATGAACTGATCACTAGGGCCTTAAGCCAGTGGAGTAGTCCGGTCATACTTGTGCCAAAGCCAGACGGGAGCCATAGGTTATGTATGGACTATAGGCAAGTCAATGCTGTCACAAAGAACGATACCTACCCACTGCCACGGATCGACGACTGCATTGACCAGATTGGTACAGCCACCTATATCAGCAAGATTGACTTGATGAAGGGATATTGGCAAGTAGCTCTCACCCCTAGAGCGAGGGAAATATCATGCTTTGTAGTTAACAATCAAGCCTTCTGCTGTAACGTAATGCCCTACGGCTTGAAAAACGCCCCAGCTACATTCCAGCGCCTCATGAATTTGGTGACTGAAGGGGTACCTGGGTGCGTTGTCTACATCGATGATATTCTTATCTTTTCACAGTCATGGGAGGAGCATCTTTACCAACTTAGATTGCTGTTCTTAAATCTTGCTGATGCCAATCTGGTGGTTAATCTTAAGAAATGCACCTTTGTAAAGAGTACGGTCCAGTATCAGTATCTAGGATATACGGTAGGTCAGGGGCAGGTTGCACCTCCTCAAGCAAAGGTAGAGTCTATTCTAGAATTCCCAACTCCTAGCACTAAGAAACATATCCAAAGGTACCTAGGCATGATTGGTTATTATAGGCGTTTCATTATAAATTTTTCCAAGTTGACAGCTCCCCTGACAGATCTTCTCCGTAAGGATGTGAAGTTTGTGTGGTCCTCTGAATGTGAAGAGGCCTTTATTGCTACCAAATATATATTATCAAATTATCCTGTACTCAGAGCTCCTGATTTTAACAGATCTTTTTCCCTGGCAGTGGATGCGAGCAATACCGGGGTTGGTGCAGTGTTGCTCCAGGAAGACGACTGTGAGGTATTGCATCCTGTGTGCTATTTCAGTAAAAAATTAAATTCTGCCCAACGTAACTATTCAGTCATTGAGAAGGAGCTGTTAGCATTAATTTTATCCCTTCAATACTTTGCTGTCTATGTGCAATCTGCCTCTGGTGCCATCACTGTGTATACTGACCATCACCCCTTAAAATTTTTGCATAGGTTCCAAAATAAAAACCAACGACTGACCAGGTGGAGTTTGTTGCTGCAGGAATACTCCCTGGATGTCAAACATATTAAGGGGGTCCAGAACGTGCTAGCCGATTGCCTTTCACGTATCTGTTAAAGATTACATTTACCAGGTTGGCCTCATACAGCAGTAAGTTTAATTTAATGAGAGGATTTTGGCAATTAGCTCTCCCTTGTAGCGAGGTAAATATCATGCTTTTGTAGTGCGCTTTTAAGCCTTCAGCTGTGAGATGCCTTGCAGTTCGAATAACGCTCCAGCTACGTTCCGGCTATGTTCTGATGTGGTACCTGGAGACGTTGCCTACTTTGGGTGATATCCTTATTATATCCTCATTATAATCTTGCTGTTGCCAATCTGGTGGTGAATCTATTTATGTATTCTGTTTAATATTATGTACTGTACTCCTTAAACTCTTTTCTAGGGGGGAGGTCTGACATACGGAGCCCTGTATGTTAATTTAAGAGTTAGAATTAGAGTTGAAGGAGCCGAACTACCCAAACGGTGAAGCGAGTGGGGAAACTACCTCGCCCGCATACCTGCAAACAAGCCTTCACACCTGCGTGCGTCATAGGGGACCCTGCAAACTACCTCGATGCCACGATGCTATGACGTATGATCGACGCCGGGAGCTGTGATTGGACCCGGCACCTGCTATGCAACTCGAGGAGCTATGATAGGGGCGCGCACCATCACTCGCCTCCTGATTCGTTCCTACACCATCATTGTTTGGTATATAAGACCCGAGTTGTGGGCATTCAAATCAGTCTCATTTGGAGTTGGGGAAGGTGAACTTGCAGCTGGAGGAAGACGGGGTGAAGTATTATAATGGGATTGTGACTGTCAGTCAGATTATATATGTGTGTGTTAAGTGTGTTCGGTGTAAACACTTACGTTATGTTGGTTAGTGAGATATGTGATTGGGAATTAACGTTAACGCTACTATTATGTGTTTAACTATTTGATTGCGAATTAACGTTAACGCTACTATTATGTGCTTAACTATTTGATTGGGAATTAACGTTAACGCTACTATTATGTGCTTAACTATTTGATTGGGAATTAACGTGAACGCTATTATTATGTACTTAAC
Organism: Lithodes maja; assembly: GCA_037953745.1. Taxonomy (NCBI): domain Eukaryota; kingdom Metazoa; phylum Arthropoda; class Malacostraca; order Decapoda; family Lithodidae; genus Lithodes; species Lithodes maja. The sequence continues at coordinate 16,869 of JBAKBP010026041.1, forward strand.
TATTTTAGTTGCCTAACTTGTGGACTAAAGCAACTCTTTAAGTAATTGGGTTATGATGAAAGTAATACTATTGTTTTATATAAATACTTACGAGTTCTTTCATTTTCTTTGAATTAAGCTTACATTGCTTAACGGTGCTTAGTACGGTGATGCTATTGTCTCATATTAGTAATATCGCCTTAGACTAACATGGCTGTGTTAATATTACTTATAGTGATTTCCTAAGCTGAAGAAAATTCTTTTGCTTCAAATATTATATTTTGCTTTTCATATTATTTGAGTGAGACCTGAATCGAATCTATGAAACGATCCTGTAACTTTATTTACTCGTAATCAAACCAATGTTACGTGGTTAAGAAATACATTTAACTAATTATTAAATATATATCTAACTTTTTATGTGACTTTGATATTACTCCTGATGATAATAATAATATAATTCTATTAACGTAAGACCAGAACCAAGAATAATTAAATTAAATATAAATAAAAGGACATATAAGAAAACTATCTATTCATTTCAAATAGGGTAAGAGACTGAAATATTCTTACTTTAATATTTATCTTTCAAGACTTTTTATAGAATTAATAGTCCTTTAGATATAACTTATTCGGTTCATAACCATAGCCTATTAAGCTTCGGTTAAATAATAATTCTTTATAAATACTACATGATTTTAATTAGTTTCAGTATTTTTCATAATTAAAGAGTATCTGTCAATAAAGGATACTAAGTCCTAAGATCCAAAAGGAAAGGAAGCAACAACAGGAAATAATTTTATTAGATTTTACTTTTGTTTTGCCTTCAGCTGACTGATACCTTAATATATATCTCTGTGCTATCTAGATTCATCAAGTTAACCACTTGAGGATCAAGATACGTAACAATATAGATAGCATATAGAGAGGAACGAGCCTTGATAGAAATTCAATAACTCTGTAGTCCTTTTACCATGGAACGAGCAGGCAAACATTGTGAAGGAATATGACATAACTGAGAGTGAAAAGCAAAAGTAGTTTCATATGACATTTGGCTGCGACTGTGTATTAAGTGCAAGGTAGCAATTCGGTTATAAGTGGCCTTCCTTGAGATTTGTTCATTACGATGACAATTATATAATACCTTTTTGCTATTAAACGACTGAGTTTAGATTAGGAAAGACATGTATGAGGCAAAAGGGTATACTGAAATAATTTAAAGGACTTACTTAACCATAGAGGCCTCCTTGAGCTAGCTTAATAAAGTCGTTTATTGTTATCCAGAACAACATGAACATCCTCCATCATATTGTTGAGGTTAATAACACTGTAAAGAATGTTACGGTATGCCAACTAATGCTGCTAACAGATAGCCTACATAGAGAGAGGTAAACGTACATAACCCATAATACACAGTATGTTACATAATTAATAAGAGAGAAGGATGGGAATCCACAAACCAAACTCTAGACTTCAAGCACTCATACTCTCTCTTTCTCTCTTTTAAAAACACACATGGAGACACACAAACAAACAAACACACACACACACACTCACACAGAACACAAACATATACACACACACACACACACACACACACACACAAACATATACACACAAACACATATTTCCATTACCTGAGCGTCACGGGTTCGGGTTAATAAATAAGACCCTAACAGTAACCAACCCACTGAGAGCCATTATTACCAGCGAGGCCGTACAGTACCACCGTCAATGGCCAATATCCGCAGACCAGCTACCGGCGGGATTTACTGGCGGGAGCTCTTGAAACGGTGGCTCTTACTCGTGTATTAAGCAGAAGAGAACAGAAAAACTCTTAGACTTCTTCAGGTGTAAGCGGTGTTCTTTGTTCTCTCTCTCTCTCTCTCTCTCTCTCTCTGAGTATTTACATAGATACACAGGTCATAAGAACCTCACAAGTAAAGCGATGTGTTAGGATATAGATTTAGTAGAGCGAAAAGAACTCCGAAAGCATGGAACAAATAAATGCACAGCCGACGAAACAGGGAGAGAGGCAGTCTTAAGAATAATGTGTGCTTCTAACTCACTAGTTCTGGTAACAGGTACTGTATAAGGTCTGTGTTAATTAAGGTATAAATAAGAGCTTTATGGCCCCTCCCTTCTGTTATGGTAATCTCTCGGCTTCTTCGGTTGCGGCGGTGCTTTCACAATGATAAAGGCTTTCCTCGGGACGGGTATGCTTTGTGCCGGTAATGGAGGGAGAGAAAGTGGAGAGGAAGATTGATATATTTGTATTGGTTTAATTATACATATGATATTATCAGAATACTTTAGGATCTTGTGCCTAAACACACCTGCCAAACGATATGAACAGACATCTTGCGACACCGTTGGGAGAGGGGGGGTGGGGGGGAGTAGCTGAGTGAGGGTGGTGTTCCTGATCTATCTTTTGGGTTTATCTAGATCGTTATATCGTTGGCTTTTTAATGTTCATCGTATTTGACGATTTTCCTGGTCAGATTATGTTTGGATGGTGTTTTGGCAACATTGAAGAGCATAGGCATATTCAGACATGTATAACTGACATAGAATTCCAATGGCAACAGTGTAAATTGGATAGCTACTTGTATATTATGAAATACAACCATGCTACAGACAATTCACAATTATAATTAGCCTAACTGAAAAATAGGGAGGAGCACCACTTTCGTCCACATTCTATTTTCTGCATGAATGATACGGAATGGTTAAGTAAGTTGAATAAATACCAACCAGGTGACGGAATTCTTAAAAACTGAGTAGATCCTTAATTAGATAAAAACACGAGAACCATAACTTTTACAAGAGATATATAGAAAAGGGCAATGGGAAAATAATCAGATCTATCATAATATTATGGTCTCATGAATATTTTCTATCTGCAAAGGAGAGCTCGGTAGGATGTTTTAGTTCACTCTCCTGTTGAACCATCTACCCAAGTATTTTGACCTTGCAGAGCCTTTAGTATACAGAGGTTGGTGATCTGCATACACGCTGTGCTACTGTCAGGGAAAAACTATTAAATATGATTCTGCCTCATGATAATGCATTTAATGAGGCAGGCTTGAATGTCTGTACTGACGATAAGCATACTATAAAACATTTCTTGTCTTGTCTCCAACTGTCGTTTCCCTAAGTACGTGGAAGAGTGTGGCCATCACTATAACAAATCTAATATTAGGAACTAATTGTTTATTTATAAGTGAGAACTTTACCTTTATATTAATCACTTTCCATAACAATTACACACACACACACACACACACACACACACACACATATATATATATATATATATATATATATATATACAGTATATTCAAACCTATGGTATTCTACGAGAAATCTTTTTTGTTTATTGTGAAAGTGTTTACAAATCCAAAAAACGCAACTCATTACCAAAAGTCGCCTCACTTGGCTATAATATTAAGGAGCTCCCCCACAAACCACAGTGGTGGAATCTGTGGGTGAGGTGAGGAGAGGTGACAGGTGGTATCAGTCAGGTATCTGGAGGTAATTAGGGGCACGTGAGGGTGATGGAGTCTGTGGGTGAGGTTGAGGAGAGGTGACAGGTGGTATCAGTCAGGTATCTGGAGGTAATTAGGGGCAGGTGAGGGTGGTGGAGTCTGTGGTTGAGGTGAGGAGAGGCGACAGGTGGTATCAGTCAGGTATCTGGAGGTAATTAGGGGCAGGTGAGGGTGATGGAGTTTGTGGGTGAAGTTGAGGAGAGGTGACAGGTGGTATCAGTCAGGTATCTGGAGGTAATTAGGGGCAGGTGAGGGTGGTGGAGTCTGTGGTTGAGGTGAGGAGAGGCGACAGGTGGTATCAGTCAGGTATCTGGAGGTAATTAGGGGCAGGTGAGGGTGGTGGAGTCTGTGGTTGAGGTGAGGAGAGGCGACAGGTGGTATCAGTCAGGTATCTGGAGGTAATTAGGGGCAGGTGAGGGTGGGCCTATCTGTGGGTGAGGTGAGGAGAGGCGACAGGTGGTATCAGTCGGGTATCTGGAGGTAATTAGGGGCAGGTGAGGGTGGTGGAGTCTGTGGGTGAGGTGAGGAGAGGCGACAGATGGTATCAGTCAGGTATCTGGAGGTAATTAGGGGCAGGTGAGGGTGGGACGATCTGTGGTTGAGGTGAGGAGAGGCGACAGGTGGTATCAGTCAGGTATCTGGAGGTAATTTGGGGCAGGTGAGAGTGGTGGAGTATGTGGGTGAGGTTGAGGGGGGACGACAGGTCGTAGGCCTATCAGTCAGGTATCTGGAGGTAATTAAGGGACGGCGACCAGGTGAGCCAAGATGACCTAGCGAGGGACAACTGGTGTGGTCAGGAGCTTCACGAGAGTGCCTTAATAATTTGCATATCAAATAATCTTTAACATATACGTAAGATAGGCTCGGATCTTATCTCAACAAGAAAGTTTGACTTGCTCCTGTTGACTAATGTTTAAATTTCATATGGCACGTACTTACCCTATGTTGGCTAAAAACAAACTGTTTTATTAATGATAGAAGGCATCTCTATCAGAAAATGAAGAAAATGCAATCTCCATTAAAGCTATTACTATACAGAATGAGTTATTCCCTTGCTTTGGCTAACCTCTGATTTGAGAAACATGATTTAAGTCACCCGAGACCTCACCCTCAGGTTTGAAAGAAGTTCTATGAATCTGATACTATGATAAAATAAAAAAAAAGACACTAAGTGATAAATAGCCTTTATTCAAGGTATTTACAAAAACTAGCGTATGTTTGTTTCTTTATATTTTTCTATGTGGATGAGAGAGACAAAAGGCAATACTGCCTGTGACCTGTGCCTTACCCAGAGTTGAAAGAGTGACAGTGCCTAAATCAAGAAATGTACGAGCCAAAATGCTTGGCCACATGCAGTTTGAAGCAATAGATAACAAATCTAAAACAGTAATACAGAAATACATCACCAGCAAAGATTCTAGAGCTCTGTCATTTGAAGAGTAATATAAAATGAGGAACACCCAAATACTTTGTTAATCAATATTTTGCATACACAATTCACGTCGAGTATTTTTTTAGTTTGCCAACATACGATCAGCGAGCATTCACGCCTCCTTCCAATCTACTCCCGCCGTGACTCAAGAATGAATAGAAAACCGAAGTGTAATTCCGCAGCCTCACGAAAGCTTTTGTCTCGAACTCTAAATTACAGAGACGCGGCTTAGTGGATACCAAGAGAAAACGGGCGACCTGAGAGTATGGAAATCGGTTAACTTTTCACAGTGACGCCATTCTGGAGTCCCAATGGATTTATAAAAGAGTAGAAAAAGCGATTGCATAGTATTAAAATGACTGATAGTTTGCATCATTATTATTTCTACTAACATTATATAATTGAATTGATTAACATAAACATAATTCCGTACGACATGTGTATAATGTTGACATATCCAAAATGGCAGCAGTTGTCTTGTTTCCGATACTAGACTACACGAAAGGAAGCGATGTACAGTTTTCCTGTAATTAAACTTCAAGCTCCCTAAATTTGTGAGTTTGGTCTATTTCTACTCTATTGGGCGAGAAGTAATTAATTTGAGTTTCGCGAACAAGTATTCAAGCGTTACTGCGGCAAATGCTACAAAGGCGTAGTATATAAAGTATGTATATATATATATATAATATGGGAGGTATTCATTCACCGTAAGCATTACTTTTATAGTTGTAATTTTTAGAGCTGATACTATCAGTGAAGTTGAGTACAGTACTGAATATTAGAGGTAACTCAGAATGTTTGCACTTTCGTTATTTGATTTGGTTATTCATATCTATTCTCTCTAATGTGGCTAATGTGGGTGAGAATGCGGTTTAAGGGTGAAAGGTGGGTTTTTGTAAGTGCGTATGGACCAGGAAGTGAAAGAGAGTTAGACGAGGTAGAGGGTTTCTGGGAGGATTTGAGAGATTGTCTACAAGGGTTTGATGAAAATGAAAATGTTATAGTTTTAGGGGACCTAAATGCTAGGGTAGGAAATGAGCCTGTTGAGGGAGTCATCGGTAGTTTTGGTGTGGATGGTGTAAACGAGAGTGGAGAAAGACTGAAAAATGTATGTGAAGAGTGTAGATTGAGTGTAGGTAATACGTTCTTCAAAAAAAGGCGTATACACAAGTACACCTGGCATAGACTTGTGAGGGGAGAGATTGTAGAGAGGGCATTGATGGATTATGTGCTGGTGACAAGGGAAAGATTGTGTAGACTGCTGGATGTGAATGTGATGAGAGGTGAGGCGGAGGGTATGTCAGATCATTACCTGGTGGAGGGAAAGCTAAGAGTTAAGAGTTACAGGAGAATAAGAGACAAGCGTGAAGTAAGAGAGGTAATAAAAGTTAGTGAGTTAGAGAAGAGTGAAAAAGAGAGGGAGTACAAGGAAAGACTAAATGAAAAGTGGATGGAAGTGAGAGAGATGGAAGAGAGAGAAGTAGAGGTTGAATGGCAACAGTTTAAGGAAGGAGTGAAAGCAAGTGCAGAGGTAGTATGCGGCAAAAGGAAAGTAGGAGGCAGAGGTATCAGGAAGGGAAGCGAGTGGTGGAATGATACGGTGAGAAAGGCAGTTGAGGAGAAGAGACAGTGTTTTGAGAGGGTTTTACAGGATGGTAGTGTTGAGGTATGGGAGAGGTACAAGGAGAAAAGGAGAGAGGCAAAACGGAAAATTAGAGAAGCGAAAAAAGATGCAAACGAAAGGTGGGGCCAAAAGCTGAGTGAGAATTTTGAAGAACGAAAGAAGATGTTCTGGAAGGAGGTAAATAAAGTAAGGAAAGGAGGACAAAAGAGGGAAGAGTCAGTGAAAGATGAAAATGGAGAATTACTAGTGGAACCAGTTAAAGTGAGGAAAAGATATGCTGAGTATTTTGAATCTTTGTTAAATACAAGAGATGGAAGAGAAGCAGTGATTGAAGCAGAGGTGGATGGAGATAGGTTACCCAGGCCACCCAGGTGGCAGGGAATGAATGAAAGGATTGAGGAAAATGAGGTGAAAGAAGCAGTGAAACAAATGAGAGCGGGAAAAGCAGAAGGTTTGGATGGTATTGCTGTGGAGTGTATAAAGAAGGGTGGAGATGTGATAATAGATTGGTTGGTGAGACTTTTCAATGTGTGCTTTGTTGTGTCAATGGTACCAATAGACTGGAAGAGTGCATGTATTGTGCCGTTGTACAAGGGGAAGGGAGATCGGCAGGAGTGTTCAAGTTATAGAGGTATTAGTTTATTGTCAGTGGTTGGAAAGCTGTATGGCAGGGTGTTGATAGAGAGGATAATAAAGTGTACGGAAGTTGCAATAGGAGAAGAACAGTGCGGTTTTAGGAGGGGAAGAGGGTGCGTGGATCAGATGTTTGCAGTAAGACAGTTATGCGAGAAGTATTTAGAGAAGCATAAGGAGATATTTTGGGCTTTTATGGACTTGGAAAAAGCGTATGATCGTGTGGACCGTGAAGCAATGTGGAAGGTGTTAAGGATTTATGAAATAGGAGGAAATTTGTTAGAAGCAGTTAAGAGTTTTTATGAAGGGAGCAGAGCATGTGTGAGAGTAGGAAATGGTGAGTTGAGTGAATGGTTTGAGGTAAAGGTAGGTTTGCGACAGGGTTGTGTAATGTCACCATGGCTGTTTAATATGTTTATGGATGGTGTGGTGAGGGAGGTGAAAAGGAGAACTATGGGAAGAGCATTGGGTTTAGTAGGAAAGAATGGTAGAGATTGGGAGTTGAATCAGTTGCTGTTCGCTGATGACACAGCATTGGTGGCGGATTCTGATGAGAAACTGCAGCGGGTAGTCAAAGAGTTTGGTGTGGTTTGTGGAAGGAGGAAACTGAAGGTGAACGTCAATAAAAGTAAAGTAATGGTGTGTAATAGGGGAGAGCATAGGGTGAATCTAGATGTGAGGCTGGATGGGGAAATATTGGAACAAGTAGAGTGTTTTAACCCTTCTTTAGCGGGCCCTCTGTGGCCGTTTTGGGCCTTTTCAGGCCATTCTGACTGCTATATCAACCATCAGTATGAAAGAAACTGTATTGTGCCGAAAACTAGGTGGAAATCGCTACACATTGACGTAACATACAGCTACGTAGCACTCGTGGAGCACTGACAGTGTTACCTCGAAGATGGAAGTTTAGCAGATTTTGCTACCTTGCTCACTTTTAGCGAACTATTGGTTACACTGTGATCCTCTCGCGCGGTGGGGGAACTGGAGTTAGTGTGGGCCGGGAGGCCACAGATATCGGACGTATGGATCATTACTATCCCACTCATTTTCACTCGATTTACACCATTTTTTCACTCGTTTTTTGCCTGTTTTTTCAACTCGACTTATGTGGTGAGCCGCTCTTTAAGTGTTAAATATCTAGGAGGAACGATAAGCAGGAGTGGAGGTATGGAAGTGGAGGTAAAACAGAGAGTGTGTGAAGGAAGGAAGGTTTTCGGAGCAATGGGAAGTATGTGGAAGACGAGAAATCTCGGAGTGAAAGTAAAAAGTGCACTGTATCAAGGAATTGTTGTGCCAACAGTGATGTATGGGGCTGAGACATGGGCTCTGAAGAAAAAAGAGAAAAGAGGGCTGGATGTGATGGAGATGAGCTGCTTGAGGAGTATGTGTGGAGTTACTCGTAGAGACAGATTGAGGAATGAAGAGATACGTAGGAGAGTGGGGCAGCAGGAACATTTGTCAGCCAGAGTGGACAGAAGGGTGCTGAGCTGGTATGGTCATGTTGAACGAATGGGAGATGAAAGGCTTACAAAGAGAATATGTGAGTCAGGTACAAGGGGAGATAGAAGGGCAGGAAGACCCCCATTGAGATGGAGAGACTGTGTAAGAAAGGCTTTGGATGATAGAGGAATGACTATAGATCAGGCAGAGGAAGTGGTGGTGGACAGGAGTGAATGGAGAATGCTTGTGAATAGTTGAGTGAACACGTGGTCATTTGGAGTAAGGGGTCGGGCGCAAGTTCGACTAGATAATAGTCCATCAGGCGCCTGGCCCGGGGGGACGATTAATATGAAGGGTGTGCCTGGAAGTGTGGTGGGAGGGCTTGTGGCTTTGGCTCCGCTGCATGTCTGCCTGCCGAGATCGGAACCTCTCCGGGTGGTCAGGGGCTGGGGGAGTGCTGGAGCGACCTTGGTAACCCTGGTCTCTGGGTCTTCTCCTGGGTGACCTGGATGTGTGTGAGTTTGTGCTTTTTATCTGTGTTTATTTTTTGTTTTATGTTGTTTTTGTGTTTTCCCTGTTCTTGCTCTGTCTTGAGTCGGCTACCCCCAAAATGGGGATTGGGCCAGAGCATATAGATAGATAGATAGATTCATATCTGTAATTCTAGACATCCTTTATTAATTAGTATCACAATGATTAGCAATCATAATAATTATATTCTGATTGTGTTGAGCAATTAACAAATTATAAGTTAATGTTACTGGTTGAATTACTTAAGCCGCTGTCACACGAGCGCTTTTTCCGTCAATTTTCCATGAGCAAGTTTTTTCTCGTACTATTTGGGGACTTTTTCGCACTGGTATCGGTAACTAGACTGAAGGTAGATTATGTTAGGAGGCTGAATTCTGATAAAGTGTGATGTTTTAAGTTTCCAGACCATAATTGCCCATAAAAATTGCTCGAAAAAGGGCTCGTGTGACTCCGGCTTTAGGATGGAACTCGGGGAATGAAAGGAGTACAAATACACAAGTACATCGTCTAATGACAAATATAGAATAACACCAACGTCATCTAGTGAAAGGGTAAATTTCATGAATGATCGCATACAATTTTGCATTTGATGTATAAGAATATGAGTGATAAAACCACCTATCCTGCCCGGCTGTAACCCACTACTAACAAGATATATACATACAAATGCTATATATAACTCCTACTTCAACCAGCCCATTACTATTCAGCCAAATTCATGCTGCTTTGTTCATGTCAAACATTATAAATTTGTATTTGATCGATACTGACTTACAACAAACAGCGAATATTAATAATTATACTAGTTGAATTGAATGAATAAGCTCTGATCCTTTTGGTGATCTTATACATGGAACTATAATGCGCATGATTAAATTACGAGTTAGTATCTTATACAGTGGTTAACTTATCTGCTAGTCATCTGGTAATTAAAATAAATCACTCGCAATTCATTCATACTAATTTAACTTTCATAGATAAAATCCAAACGCGGGCAACTGTACTTGATATACATACAAGGCCAAGCTATTTTTACTTTATCATGGAGCTTAGGATTAATTATCTAATGCCTAAGAATGCTTAATATATATATATATATACAGTATCTGTGTGTGTGTGTGTGTGTGTGTATGTGTGTGTGTTAAATTAAAGGATGAAGAATAAAATGTATCAGCTCATACTAGCCCCAAGCTATCAGTCTTAACACCAACCTTCATCACCTCCCCCCAGCAGGAGTTATGGTGTCTGTAGTTAAGGTGCCTAAGTTATGGTGTCTGGAGTTATGGTGCCTGTAGTTAAGGTGCCTTTAGTTATGGTGTCTGGCTGCCTCACATTTACCCCACCAGGTGTCCCCCAAGGCGCCTCATCCAAACCCTCGTAAGCTAACGAGGCCAAACCAAAGAGTTATGCTATATAATTTAGAACCATTTACATAATTTTATCAATCTATCAATCTCTCCATCTCTCTCATTCTCTCTCTCTCTCTCTCTCTATATATATATATATATATATATATATATATATATATATATATACATATATATATATATATATACATATTTGCTATGTGAGTGAGGGAGACAAAAGGAAGAACTGCCTGTAGCTAGTGCCTCCCCAGAGTTGAAAGAGTGACAGGGCCAATATCAAAGGACGTTCGAGCCAAAATGCCTGGACACATGGAGTTTGAAGCAATTTAAGTCATAGGAAGAAGGAAAGACTGCTTCTGGGAGATAGTTCCAGAGCTCAGCAGTTGAATAGAAGAAAGACTGAGAATAGCGTTTCACTCTTGGGTTGGAGAGTTGCACAGAGTAGGGGTGGGATTGTGTTGCAAGACGGGTACTATGTACCTTACATAGAGGAGGTGGTATACACTGGGAATGCTCTGAGGAACACTGATTATTGTAGTAGCGATAGAATAGCTAGAGAGATGCAACATTGCGGCGAAGAGAGAGAGATTGCAGAGAGTTGGTGAGTGGACGGGAGTTAATGATACGAAAGGCTTTCCTTTCTACTTTGTCTAGGAGTGCGGTGTGAGAGAATCCTCCCCACACATGTGAACAATACTCAATACAAGGATGCACAGTGCCCCTGAACAGAGCAAGAAGCTGTGCAGGGGTAAAGAACCCCTTGAAGCGGTTGAGCACACCCAGCTTTTGGGCGGCCGCCTTAGCAAGACTGGTAATATGGTCCTTCCAAGTGAGAGGAGAAGAATAGGAGACACCGAGAATATTGAGAGAAGATGAAGGAATGATTTTTGTATTGTTGAAGAATAAGGGATAGACCTCTGGAAGTTCCGAACGGGTAGTAAGATGAAGAAATTGGGTTTTTGAAGCATTAACACTCCACGAGCGGCTAGGTCGGTAACTTCTACTACCTGCCAAGCGGGTAGTTTTACCCTAAACGAGCTTATTTCCATGCTCTTTTTCATGCATAAACAAGAGCTAGAGCATAATACAAGTATGTATCCGTGAAAGGGCGATAATTGAGCTTTCCAATGACACCAGAACCATCCTACGACCACTGGTTCTCTTGCAACGATCGTGCAACACGAAGGAAAAATTGCTAAAATACGGTAATTTCCTTACATAATTCCCTGTCTAGTGAGGTAGTGTGTGTGGAGGTGGGCCCAGTGCCGGCGCGGGAGCCGTGCCGAACGGTCAGCGTCAACCTACGCTCCTCCCACCTGTTACGACCGGGCACTCGGGTACACTAGGGCTCTTACACAGGACTCGAGTATGGCTCGCTGCCACAACGGAAACACACGATCCCAACCCCAGAGTACTGCCAGCCGAACAAAAAACGCCACTACCCTCCAGAGTTCTATCTGCTATAACGGGGTATACAAGAACTCGGTACTAGCGTTTCACACAACAGACTAATAACAAGACGGGAGTTATCTAGTCTGGTCAACAATCAAACAAAGAAGAAAGTACTACAACACTAAAGAATAGTGTTGGCCGAAGCCGAAGTAATCCACCCTTGAACTAAGAACTTAAGAAGTCCTCCACCCTCTACTTCGGATCGGCACTATTACGTTACGTTAAACAATAGTCCTCGAGCATCAAGCAAGGAATCTTCTGATAAGTTAGATGCTTCTCGAATACTCATAAGAAGTAAGTATCGGATTTTGAACAGCAATTTAATGAATAACTCACTGGTAATTAAAGGCTTTAAATTGACATAAGAAGAATTATAAGAATAAGCAATAGGATATGGCAAACATTAAGAAGAAGTACTCCGACAATGCACTGGCAATAGCCTACTAAGATTGTGCTCGTGGGCCACTAATCTCTGAAGTAGCTAAGCGTGCCACACATGAAATCAATAGTGCTTAAACAATAATATACATAAGGAGAAGCTTCAATACTATGCTGTATCTGCTGGTCGAGCAAAGTCTAGCTGGGATATCTAAGGTTAAGAGACAATGGCTGAGCAAGCGGCTCGTAGCCTAGCGAGGTCCTTAAGACTGTGCGGCCAAATTACGGTAATTGACGGGATGCTCTCTTGAGAGATCCAGATCACTAGTATCTGGTTCTCTCCTGGCGATCCTCTCAAAGTCAAGCAAATGAGATAACACAGTGTTGGGTGGCATAGGCAAAAGCCCTCACTCGCAACACAGTGCTAAACTCCCACGGTACACAGTCAGAAAGACCACCTAGGCGTTCCACGTCTCCGTTGCAATTGTACTGGTTCAACCGCAACCTAGTACTCATCGGAAATCACAACTCAGAAACCCTATCCCAGTCTAGCATTGCCTAAACCAGCAGAAAACAGGAACATGAATAATCGCACACAGGGAAATGCATATACGAGTGCAACACACATCAATCAATCCTATTCTAGTTAACCCTTCCAAAAATAGGCTATCTAACAGGCACTTATCTCGTGAGAACTCAAGCGATAATACTTTGGCTGACTAAATCTGCACCAAAGGGGTCATGGAGGTTAAACAGGGACGAGAAGAGAAGAAGATAGGCTGTTCAGAGAGTAGAGAAAGTTCACATCAGTCGGAAGAATATGGATAGTTGCAAGGGATATGAGAAGTCGCTTTGCCTGATGAGTTCTGAAGAATTGTGGCGAGGACCTCTCTTTTTATACTCGGCCCTGTAGCGAGCATATCGCCAACACTAAGGACCGCCCACTGGCAATCATGACGTCATATTCTCTCTCTCAATCTGGGATCGACAAAGAACTTCCCACGCGCTGAAAGGGAGGAAGGGAGGAGGGAAGAGGGAGTGAGGCCTACACACCTCGTGGCGCGCTCACTGGCCGTCGTTACATAACTCTCTCTCTCATCATTGCATATAAGTCCCACACACAATACTTATATCTAATGATATAAAATAGAACTCGTTGACTTAGAAGAAAACAAAATACATAATGATAATACTTATAGTACAACGGTTCACATAAACTGAGTTAGGAAACTCTACACAGACTACAGCCAAAGTTCCTGCCCTGACGATCCTAGCGAGAGTGGGGCCTGACTGGGCGTTCTGTACAGCATGCTCATACTCGACATGCGTCACACCTCCCCCAAGATTTTACTTGCTCAACCCTGAGCTAAAATCTGATATACAGAACCCCATCAAACCCCTCACACCCAGCGACCGCATGGCACTAAAACAACGCTGAGTTTATCACTAAAACACATCTTATAAAAAAAAAAAAAATCACATTTCATAACTCCTCCCAACAATAGTAAAAGACATAATATCATGCTCCCAGAGCGAGCTTACAGCAGCTCAGCCGTTTGATAGTTCGTGGACTACTCAAACTTTATAGGCTATGACAAACTTATACAATTATCTTCATCAAAAAGAAAGAGTTTTTTATATGATTTTTATATTTTAATATGTTTTTTTCCGGCTGCACTATAAGGGCAGCCTATTTTCTTCTATACCAAACGCTCAACAATCCTGCTTTACGACCCAATACGCTGGGCTACAACCGCGAGCCAACAAGCACCAAGCGCAAAATACTACTCAAACCAAAGCAGGAGGCTACCCGTGTGTCAATCTACCCAGGATCATATACCCCTGAACGACCACATGCAACCTCGTTGTCACAACCGGCAATATGGCTTATGTCCAGGTTATATACCAATAACCTTAGTGACCACCTGGTCAGCCTCATATTCCGATTGTGAAACTGGTCCAAGATCTCGAGAGGGTAATGATCTGGGTAAACTACACCGACCGGACCATAGGCTGGAACATAGATCTCGAAATGCCCCAGCGCATCATCGTCCTTTTCACTTTCATTCATCAGGTTCTGAAACGTTGCTAGTGCATTCTTAAGTCCGTCAGGCATAACATTACACCGGTAAGTACTCCCGTCCACCACAAAACCACATACCTCTTTAGCGCGCTCGGACAAAGGTACTTGCCAGTAACCTTTTACTAAATCAACTTTAGACAAAAACCGAGCATTACCAATTTTATCAACACTATCATCAACCCGAGGAAGAGGATATGGGTTAGTTGGAGTCAAACCGTTTAGCCTACGGAAATCAATACAGAAGCGTACCTTGCCATCTGGTTTAGGCTGCAGTGTTACGGGGGAAGTCCATTTTACGGTACCTTTCTCTATCAACCCTCTACCGAGCATATACTCCAACTCATCCCTCAGAGCGGGTAGTTTTATGGGGGGCACACGGTATGGGATTGACTTAAAGGGTAGATGGTGCCCCACGTCAACATCATGCATAGCCTGAGTAGTGAGGCCTGGATGTTCAGCGAATACAGTGGGGTATAAACCGAGCAACTGACGGATAGCTTCAAATTGCGGCTCAGGCAAATGGGCTATAGCCTCGTCAGCCCTTAGGCTCGAGTTCCCCGCCCACTGATCCGCTGAAACATGGTGATCCCAGCTATCCTCCTCTGAAGCTTGACTGTCCCCCTCTCCTTCTCCACCACGGCCGCAACAAGCCAACACAGGGACAGTGAGAGGCTCAGAGGGGCGCCTCACATACTCTTTTATCAGGTTCACGTGACATAACTGATTCTTCTTCCTCCTGTCTGGAGTGGCAACAAGGTAATCTAGGTCCGAAATTTTCTCCACAATTTTATAGGGTCCAGTATACTTCGCCGACAAGGGGTTACCCACCAAAGGCAACAAAATCAACACCTCCTGTCCCACAATGAACTCCCGGAGCTTCACTTTGCAATCATACCTGTCCTTCATTAAAGCTTGTGACCCTGTTAAATTCCGACCTGCCATCTCCAGACTCTTAAGCATGCGCTCACGGCTTTCAAACACATACTTCAACAAGGAACAAGGCGG
>JBAKBP010026042.1:0-32339 GCA_037953745.1 Lithodes maja
CTGTATGTTAATTTAAGAGTTAGAATTAGAGTTGAAGGAGTGCCAAACTACCCAGGCGGCGAAGCAGACCAGCGAGCGAACTAGCGAGTGGGAAACCAGCTCGTCCGCATACCAGCAAACAAGCCTTCACACCTGCGTGCGTCATAGGGGACCCTGCAAACTACTTCGATGACCCGACGCTATGACGTATGATCGACGCCAGGAGACTCCATTGGACCACGCACCTGCTACGCAACTCGAGGAGCTGTGATTGGGGCGCGCACCATATCCCGCCTCCTGATTCGTTCCTACACCATCATTGTTTAGTATATAAGACCCGAGTAGTGGGCATTCAAATCAGTCTCATTTGGAGTTGGGAAGGTGAACTTGCAGCTGGAGGAAGATGGGGTGAAGTATTATAATGGGATTGTGACTGTCAGTCAGATTATATAAGTGTGTGTTAAGTGTGTTTGGTGTAAACACTTACGTTATGTTGGTTAGTGAGATATGTGATTGGGAATTAACGTTAACGCTACTATTATGTACTTAACTATTTGATTGGGAATTAACGTTAACGCTACTATTATGTACTTAACTATTTTAGTTGACTAACTTGTGGACGAAAGCAACTCTTTAAGTAATTGGGTTATGATAAAAGTAATACTATTGTTCTATATTAAGACTTACGAGTTCTTTCATTTTCTTTTAATTAAGCTTACGGTAACGGTACTTAGTACGGTGATACTATTGTTTCATATTAGTAATATCGCCTTAGACTAACATGGCTGTTTTAATGTTACTTCTAGTGATTTCCTAAGCTGAAGAAAATTATTTTAGCTTCAAAATATTATTTTTGCTTTTCATATTATTTGAGTGAGACCTGCATCGAATCTATGAAGCGATCCTGTAACTTATTTTACTCATAATCAAACCTCAATGTTACGTGGTTAAGAAATACATTTAACTAATTATTAAATATATATCTAACTTTTTATGTGACTTTGATATTAATCCTGATGATAATAATAATATAATACTATTAACGTAAGACAAGAACCAAGAATAATAACTATATTAAATATAAATAAAAGGACATATAAGAAAACTATCTATTCATTTCAAAAAGGGTAAGAGACAGAAATATTCTTACTTTAATATTTATCTTTCAAGACTTTTTATAGAATTTATAGTCCTTCTTTAGATTTAACTTATTCGGTTCATAACCATAGCCTACTAAGCTTCGGTTAAATAATAATTCTTTATAAATACTACATGACTTTAATTAGTTTCAGTATTTTTCCATAATTAAAGAGTATCAGTCAATAAAGGATACCAAGTCCTAAGATCCAAAAGGAAAGGAAGCAACAACAGGAAATAATTTTGTTAGATTTTACTTTCGTTTTGCCTTCAGCTGACTGATACCTTAATATATATCTCTGTGCTATCTAGATTCATCAAGTTAACCACTTGAGGATCAAGATACGTAACAATATATATATATATATACTATCTATCTATCTATATGCTCAGGCCCAATCCCCATTTTGGGGGTAGCCGACTCAAGACGGAGCAAGAACAGGGAAAACACAAAAACAACATAAAACAACGAATAAACACAGATAAAAAACAAATTCACACACATCTAGGTCACCCAGGAGAAGACCCAGAGACCAAGGTCGCTCCAGCACTCCCCCGGCCCCCGACCACCCGGAGAGGTTCCGAGATCGGCAGGCAGACATGCAGCGGAGCCAAAGCCACAATCCCTCCCACCAAACTTCCAGGCGCACCCTTCATATTAATCGTCTCCCCGGGCCAGGCGCCTGCTGGACTATTATCTAGTCCAGCTTGCGCCCGACCTCTTACTCCAAATGACCACGTGTTTACTCAACTATTCACAAGCATTCTCCATTCACTCCTGTCCACCACCACTTCCCCTGCCTGATCTATAGTCATTCCTCTATCATCCAAAGCTTTTCCTACACAGTCTCTCCATCTCAATGGGGGTCTTCCTGCCCTTCTATCTCCCCTTGTACCTGACTCACATATTCTCTTTGTAAGCCTTTCATCTCCCATTCGTTCAACATGACCATACCAGCTCAGCACCCTTCTGTCCACTCTGGCTGACAAATGTTCCTGCTGCCCCACTCTCCTACGTATCTCTTCATTCCTCAATCCGTCTCTACGAGTAACTCCACACATATTCCTCAAGCAGCTCATCACCATCACATCCAGCCCTCTTTTCTCCTTTTTCTTCAGAGCCCATGTCTCAGCCCCATACATCACTGTTGGCACAACAATTCCTTCATACAGTGCACATTTTACTTTCACTCCGAGATTTCTCGTCTTCCACATACTTCCCATTGCTCCGAAAACCTTCCTTCCTTCACACACTCTCTGTTTTACCTCTATTTCCATACCTCCACTCCTGCTTATCATTCCTCCTAGATATTTAAAACACTCTACTTGTTCCAATATTTCCCCATCCAGCCTCACATCTAGATTCACCCTATACTCTCCCCTATTACACACCATTACTTTACTTTTATTGACGTTCACCTTCAGTTTCCTCCTTCCACAAACCACACCAAACTCTTTAACTACCCGCTGCAGTTTCTCATCAGAATCCGCCACCAATGCTGTGTCATCAGCGAACAGCAACTGATTCAACTCCCAATCTCTACCATTCTTTCCTACTAAACCCAATCCTCTTCCCATAGTTCTCCTTTTCACCTCCCTCACCACACCATCCATAAACATATTAAACAGCCATGGTGACATTACACAACCCTGTCGCAAACCTACCTTTACCTCAAACCATTCACTCAACTCACCATTTCCTACTCTCACACATGCTCTGCTCCCTTCATAAAAACTCTTAACTGCTTCTAACAAATTTCCTCCTATTCCACATTGCTTCACATTCCACACGATCATACGCTTTTTCCAAGTCCATAAAAGCCCAAAATATCTCCTTATGCTTCTCTAAATACTTCTCGCATAACTGTCTTACTGCAAACATCTAATCCACGCACCCTCTTCCCCTCCTAAAACCGCACTGTTCTTCTGCTATTGCAAGTTCCGTACACTTTATTATCCTCTCCATCAACACCCTGCCATACAGCTTTCCAACCACTGACAATAAACTAATACCTCTATAACTTGAACACTTCTGCCGATCTCCCTTCCCCTTGTACAACGGCACAATACATGCACTCTTCCAGTCTATTGGTACCATTGACACAGCAAAGCACACATTGAAAAGTCTCACCAACCAATCTATGATCACATCTCCACCCTTCTTTATACACTCCACAGCAATACCATCCAAACCTTCTGCTTTTCCCACTCTCATTTGTTTCACTGCTTCTTTCACCTCATTTTCCTCAATCCTTTCATTCATTCCCTGCCACCTGGGTGGCCTGGGTAACCTATCTCCATCCACCTCTGCTTCAATCACTGCTTCTCTTCCATCTCTTGCATTTAACAAAGATTCAAAATACTCGGCATATCTTTTCCTCACTTCAACTGGTTCCACTAGTAATTCTCCATTTGCATCTTTCACTGACTATATATATATATACAGTATATATATATATATATATATATTACATTGGTGCAATTATTTTCCTTTAACCCACGTTTCTCTACCAGAAAAAATAGTCTCAAATTGAGGGTCCACAGAGCAGATCTATCTATCTATCTATTGCCTGACGCCGCAATCCCCGAAGGGGTGGCCACGAACGAACCGCCGCCATGCACCTCTGTCCCCAGTCAGTCGACGCCCCTCCTCCCAACCAGCACCGCCTTCATTCATATACTTCCTCACTCCATCCTTCCACCTCTCCTTCGGTGCACCTCTCCCTCTCTGTCCTTCCACCTCGCTCTCGTACACCCTCTCACTTTCCTTACGTTCCATATGGCCGAACCATCTCAAGTTGTTCCTTTTCACACTTTCCAGCACATCTACCTCCACACCACACCTCTTTCTTACTTCCTCATTCGTCTGTCTATCCCTCCATGTAACTCTGCACGCACTTCTCAAGTAACTCATTTCCACCGCTCTCACTCTTGGTCTAAGTCTCTTCCCAAACGTCCATGCTTCGCTTCCGTAAGTTAGTGTCGGGATTACCACACTGTCATGCAAGGACTTCTTCACTTCCATACTGACCACCCTATTCTTGTTACTGCTTTCAACACACTGGCCAGATACTTAACCCTCTCCGACATATGACGCGATTTTGAGCCAATTAGGGATACTTTAAAACCTTTGTTACCATCAGGGGTATTTAGAAACCTTTAGTTTAGTTACTTCAACCTCTGCAGTTGTCTTTGAGTTAGCTGTGGGCAGAAAACTAATTTTGGAGAGGTAAATATATGAGTGAGAGAACTCTATTTCTTATTGCTAATCTGGCAACCTCTGCATCATATGAGTCGGAAAGGGTTAAAAGAGCTGACGATCTCCATAGCCTGACCGTTCAACTTCACCTCACACTCTATGACTTCACCCCTTTCGAATACCATAACCTTGCTCTTCCCCACATTTACCTTCAAATTCCGTTTTTTGCACACTGTTCCAAACTCATTTACCAAACCCTGCAGCTCCCATTCATTATCACTCATCAGAACTGTATCATCCGCAAACAGCAGTATAGGCAGCTTCCACTCATTTCCCTCCCTTTTCAGCGATACACCAACATCCACTGCTCTTGATAGTATTTCTTTCATGACTCCATCCATATATACAGTAAACAACCACGGGGACATCACACACCCCTGTTTCAAACCAACCTTCAGGTCAAAGAACTCGCTCTGCTCACTCTCCACACGTACTGCCGCCTTTGCACCCTCATACATGCTCTTCACTGCTTTCAGCAACTTGCCCTCTACTCCGTATATTCTAAGTACTTTCCACAAACCTTCTCTATCCACTCTGTCATAGGCCTTCTCCAAGTCCATAAAGGCAACATACACTTTTTGTTTCTTCTCCAGATATTTCTCCACAACACAATTCAGGGTAAAAATCTGATCTACACATCCTCTTCCCTTCCTAAAACCTCCCTGCTCGTCGCCTATCCATTTCTCCGTTCTCACTCTCACTCTCTCAATCACTACCCTACTGTATACCTTCCCTACTACACTTAGAAGACATATTCCTCAGTGTTTACCACACACTCCTCTTTCCCCTTTGCTCTTATATAGGGGGACTATTATGCCAGTCTTCCAGTCATCGGGTGCACTCCCATTCTCCCATGCTAGTTTGCACATTTTCCATACCCATTCGATCACTATCTCACCACCATACCTCAACATTTCCCCATACACTCCATCTGTTCCTGGTGCTTTCCCCAACTTCACTCTTTTCATGGCTTTCCACACTTCTGACCTCCTGATCCCCACCTCCTCCTCCACTACTTCTCTTCTTCTCCCTCCCATACCATATCCAACTATGTTTGCTGGCTCTTCATTCCTTACATTTAGCAACTCATTGAAGTACTCCCTCCATCTTTCGACTCTCTCTTGCTTCTCGGCTAGCATTCTCCCATTCTTATCTTTCACACCCTTACTGTTTCCCTTGCTACCTTCCCTAACTTTCTTGACTTCTTTCCAGAACAGTTTCTTACTCTCCCTCCATTTTACACTCAGATTCCTTCCAAATTCCTCATCTACTCTTCTCTTTCTTTCCTTCACTACTCTTTTCACCACCCTCTTTCTCTCCACGTACCTCGCTCGTTTCTGTCTCTCGGAATCTTCATTCCCTCTACTACCCAACCACTCTCTATATGCTTTCTTCTTTTCTTCCACAGCTATTTTTACCTCTTCTGTCCACCATGCTGTACCTTTCACTCCCATCCCTCTTCTCCTCATTCCACACACCTCCTCACATGCTGCACAGATCTCTTCCTTAACACTTAGAGAGCGGGGCCCGACTTAAGTCCGTATCTAAAAAGCAGCAAGTTAGGAGCATTATTAACCCGTGGAGCCCCGGCTAGTTTTGTAATGTTTGCGCACCAGAACCCGGCCGGTTTTCAAAAAATGGTTTTATTCCAGAAACAATAGCGAATGGGTTAGGAATGAAGGAAAAACCACGAAAAACCGCTCAAAAAGCTTAAAAAATGGTCCTACAGAGCCCCCGAAAACGGATTTTATAAGAGTAAAAAATTGAAGGCAATTATCCCAAAAAACCAGGTTATTGCGCGCTCGCGCGCACGCACGTGGACTTTGAGAGTTTTCAACCATCGGCACGGTTGCGTGGGATACGTACACAGTTCCCATACAAATCTGAGCCCTCTTGCGTGGCTACACCTGAGGTTACGGTCGGCGCAATTAGGGGAAATTAGGGTGACTCGCCAGGCGCGTCTCTGGGGCTGTGCGTTACATACATCGCCGACGCGCCAGGCGCGTCGCTGGTGCTGTACGGGTTAAGGCTTTTAATGGGTTAAAATAGAGTGCAAATGGCCGGGAGCGCAGCAGGCCACACGTCCGATACCCAGGGCTTACCGCCGCCCACTGACTCACGCTCCCTCTGTTCTTGAGAGGCCGGCAGTGTAGCCAGTAGTGAGCGTAGCTGGAAAAAATATGCTGCTATACGCTAAACTTCCATGTTAGTGGTACCACTGCATGAAAACGACGAGTGCTACGTAGCTCGTTCTGGTCTCATTTTGAAGCTTGTAGCGCCTAGTTTTTTGCTGAATACATTTCTTTTCATGCAGATACTTGATTAATCATTCAGGAGGGCCTGAATATGCCCAAAATAGCCCAAAACTCCCCGCTAGACGAGGGTTAAACACCTTGCTCATCTCCTCCACTTCTTCCATAACTTCCAGGTCGATATCTAAATATCACTTAAAATTTGTTTACTAACGATATAGTGGATAAGTAGAACCATGGAGATTTTAAGACGTTCGCCCCATTATTTAGTGATAATAAGACCTTTTGCCTCATTTCTTTGTAAATGTTAAAACTTTCGTGCCATTTAGGTGTCGATTCCTGGCAAGTGATAGCGAGCCTATACTTTAGGAGGAAGCGGCCTTCGGCCAGGCCGTTTTTCACCAAAATTTTTACAAATTAATCTCGAAGTTGGGCCTTTGGAATGTTAGACTATGGTATTTGAAACGTCCCGCCATGGGAAGGTATTTTTGTTCATTCCCGACGAAAATTGTAATTTTACCATAAATATCGTTATTACTTATTCATATGCGCCTATTTTACGTTTACTATGAAGATAGTAACATTTAAGAGAAATAAAACAAGTGGGAATAGTATTTGGGGGTGAAAAAGACGTACTATTGCCGACCGGTCCATTCATGAGGGGATAGCCGCAGCGGCATATATCCTCTCCTCCCAAGTTCTTAGGCGACACTGATGGTTCTAAGTAGAAGTCTCTCTGTTCCAAGGATCTCTAGATGCCTCGCCCATACTTTAGAGACTGCGTGAAGGAAAATTCGCACCGAAAATTACCCGATAAAAGGGGGAATAAGAAGAAAAATAGGTGATAATTGAGGAGGGGGGATAAGGAGGGGAGGGGGGGGTAGGGACACATATGTAGGAATAGTAGTAATTAATGGAGGGGAATTATCTCACCTAATCACATATTGCTTTGTTTAGAGTGCTACTGGGGTGTTTTAAAAGGCTTTTTTTAGGCCTTGGATCTTATGAGGATCTTCGCTTCCACCACCAAACCTCTTATGAGGACGCTCGTCTCTCCCGGTTTAATGGAGATCTAGGGAGCAAAAATAGATAAATAGATAAATACAACAAATAAAATAAATACAAAATCTCCCAGATTTTTTAATTTACAATTTTACATCTTTGTAGTTTATATGTATTTTCTTTATGCTTATTAATAATTTCCTTTATCCACGATTTCGCCTATTGGATATGTTTTGAATATAAATACCATGTGAGGAGGAGCACTTTACTGACGTTTCTCATAGAGCTTCACCGGGCCTATATGGGTCATGTCAATAAAGTGCTCCTCCTCACAGGGTGTATATATTTTTGTCAACTATTAAAAACGTTGTCAATATTGTTCTCTTTCTCAAATGGTGTATACTGTATATTCATTCTGCCACCTTGTCTGCGTTTATTTGTATCAGTGTTTTTCTCTAGCTTCATGTTTGTATAGGGGACGCTCCAGCTCACGATCCCTCCCTCCATATTACCTCTTTGGTCCACACAGTTAGGGGGGTAGTGGTTATTTATTAACTAAATTATTTACTTATTTATTATTGTTTTTGTTTCATCCTTAGACCTCCAACAAGTTTAAGAAATCACCCCATAGAGCTCTCTTCGAAACCTCTTTCGGTAGAAAAATGTCCTGGCCAAAGGCCGATCATTCCTTACTTACAGGCTCGATATCGCTAGCCAGGAAAAAAACGACACCTAAATCACAAGAAAAGTCTTAATATTGACAAAGAAATGGGATGAAAGGTCTTAGACTCACCAAACTAATGAAACGAATGTCTTTTTTCAAATAATTTCTAAAGTATCCAATACAGTCCTCGCTCATCGTGTATGTCACTACAGATCATCACTACTGTGATTTGTGTGACTCTATGGGGCATACACACACACGGATCACCACTATCATAACTACTACCACAATCATCAATGATAATGTTCGTGTTCTGCACCATGCATCATTTATTGCTCTGCTGAGATATGTTATTTGGAAAGGTTGAACCATATGTGTAATTGGTGTGGTATTGGTGGGTTGTTATTGTTGTTGTTGTTGTTGTTATTGAGTGAAGTTGTGCATTTGTATCCATTTCCAACTTATCTGATGCGAGAGAGGGGGTGGGGTCTTCATGGAGTCTCCTTATTTCACTCCACTAGTTTGGACATTTTAAAGGGGGTCCCGGCTTTTTTTTTATCTTACTCTCCTTTTCTCTCTTTCCCTGGCTTGTATCCATTCGGCCCCATTCAGCCAACTGTTTTGAGACGTTTATCCCCATCCAGGTGTCGACTTCTTCCTGGCGAGCGATAGCGAGCCAGCATTGTATGGAGAATTCCGGCTTCGCCGGTGAAATTTTTCTATCGAAAAATTTACAAATTTTGCTTGCTGTCAAAACAAAAATATTTATATGCTGGTTCGCTACCGCTCGCCAGGAAAATATTGACACATGGATGGGGGTAAACGTCTTAAACCAGTATGCTGAATGGGGCCGATTGGATATATACAAGCCAAAGCGAGAGGGAGAGAGAGAGAAAAAAGCGAGGTGGGCTCCTCTAAGGCCTTTCGCCTTGTCAGTTTGGTGATCATGAGACGCTTCGCCTTAATGTACACATTTAGGAGGGAGTCTGGTAGGATATGAGAAGGTTTATAAGATCATTGGGTATGTTGACTGTGATTTATCTTTCCATCTTTATTGTATATGACTATATGGGTATTTAATAAATTATATACCATTATTGTGTGTGTTTACATAACAGTTGTAAAATATCCTCTATAAAAATTTATTGGAGCCCATAAAAGTTTCTATGATTATTAGGTTGAGCCAGTAATTATAACTATAATTGTGCAATTTGGTAATTATATTTGGCCAAGTAAACTGATTTTATTTTATTTGGTTTGATATATATCTTTTAACGGGGAAGGGTGTATTTAATGGTATATTTATTTGTTTATTTGATATTATTTCGTTTCCACACTACATCTCCATCAAGCTTAAAAAAAAAAAAAAAAAAACATCAGCAAGATCCCCCTTCAAGATAAATTTGTAAATTTTTCGGCAGAAAAATGTTCCGGCCGGCTCCTCCTTTGAATAAACAAAATAATCCTAGGGACATGAAAATAATAATTAGTAATCTGAAAATCATCATGTTATTGAGGGGGTAGTACTTGGTTTTTGGTCTATATATTTATATATTTTATATATATTTTAGTAATGTATACATAGTTTCCTCGCTAGACCTCCATCAAGCTTAGAAGAAAAAAACCTAGATCCCCTTTCAAGATAAATTTGTAAATTTTTCGGTAGAAAAATGTCCCGGCCAAAGGCCGGTTTCTTCTAAAATTAGAGGCTTGCTATCGCTCGGCAGGAAAAAAATAGACACCTTAAGGGCACGAAAGGTCTTAATATTGACACAAAAATGGGGCAAAAGGTCTCGAAATCGCCAAACTAACGGAACGAACGTCTTAAAATTTCAAAACTAATATGCTAAACATGAGGGAAAAGGGGGTCCAGAAAAAGCGAGTACTACCCCCTTAAAGATGGTAATATGATGCTAATTTAAGGCCTTCTATTCATATTAATGATAGTATGAACATTTTACTATGATTTACCCCTTCTGTACTATCGGACGATTTTATTCAGTTTAAAAAGGGCCTCCAGCAATTAACAGGCTTCGCACTCTCTCAATTAACCCTATTTACTACCACAGATCCTTCTAAAGCTGCACACAATCGTCTAAATATAACTAAAATAAAATAAACAAAGACGTCGCTGGTACAGAAGGAGTTAATATATCAATAAATTAATATACTAATAGTGTGGTGTGTTGCAATAGTGCAGATTGCAAAATAGGTGGGTGGGTGATTATCGTCTTGCTGGGAAAATGTGTGGGAGTTTATAGTGTTATGTTTAATTGTTGTGGAGAGAGAGAGAGAGAGAGAGAGAGAGAGAGACTATAATTGCCCTTTCCAAACCCATTATTCTATACTACAGTCGCGGTCATTAATCTTGATACAGGTCACGACTCGTGCACGAATTACTACCCATATATCTCAGTACAATACCCAATACGCCTGAGAAGGTTGTCGCTGTCATTAGGGGAAAGATTGCCATGATTTTTGATACACCAGCAGCTGGAGGTACAGTCCATTATATCCTGAAATGTGAGACTGAAGTCCGTGCGGCTTTCTATAAAAATAACGACAAGGTGAAACTTCTATGGGGAGTATATAATATAAGAGACAGGTACCATGCATTGGCTTGTTTCCATTGCCAGAGATTTGGGCATGTAGAAAATAAGTGTGTTGCTAAACTAAACAATGAAGTGCCTGTTTGTTTTAAATGTGCTGGAACACATAGGTCGAAGGATTGTAAAGAGACTGTGAGAAAGTGCATAAACTGTATGAGATACAGGAAACAAGACGTGTATCATTCATCATCAGATACCCGGTGCCCGGTCCTTTCGAGTGAGATAGTCAAGGTGAAAGACCTAACTGATCATGGAAACTAGTGCCTTAATAAAGATAAAGGGGGGACTGATAAACATTCAATCAGTGGGAAATAAAACCTTTGAAATTCGAGACTTAATTAATGAGGCAAAATATGATGTACTAGCGGTAACTGAAACATGGCTGAGTGAATACGATACTGCTAAAATACTTGAAATGACTCCTTTAACGCATACCTTCTTGCACAATCCACGAAAAGGGAAGGGAGGTGGTGGTGTGGGAATTTTTCTTACAAACACGTTTAAGAAGATGAAAATATGTAAAGGCCTTTAAAAAGTCACTTAAAACACATTTGTTCAGGGAGTGTTATGACTTAGAAGATGGCACTGTGAGACAAGACTATAAGTGCTAGATGGTTTAAGGGCAGCTGCGACGAGCGTCACATCTAGTGACGGAGTGCGGCTGAGAAACTCCACACCAAGTAACAAGTAAGCTGTAGGAGTATGTTTATTTCCCGCGATCATACATTTAGCATAGTTTTCCCAAGTAAAAGGTCAACAGAAAAATAGTTGACAAGAAAACGTAAGCGTTATCTGTTATGACAGAGAACGGATATATTTTACCAGTATCATTAGTAAAATTGTGAAAAATCAAGGATATAAGAGGTTTTGAAAAACGGCATATAACAACAATCTCTCTAAATACACACACATACACACACACAAGCGGTGGTGAGTTTATCGGTACAAGCGTGAATTATGCATGCTTACGAGTAAATTTTTCGTTTTTCTAACCTAAATATAACTATCTAGATTTAACCTAACCTAACCTACCTAACCAAACCTAACTTAAAACACTCCATTTCAACGTATTTTAAAGAGATGTGTACACTTAAACTGTCGCCCCAAACCTCATGTACCTGCAAGCCTACATATTTAATCAATTTTGTACCTTTAAGCACACCACCGCTTGTCCACACACACACACACACACACACACACACACACAAGCTGCTAGACTAATATTGCCGACTTAAGTATTGGTGTGCCTCTTACGTACATTGCAACACCTCGACAAGTGTACACATAATCATCAAGGTTAGGAAGCACTGATAATAAGCCGTGGTGGTGAGACCATTATCTTAGGGGGAGATGGGTGTATTTATTTCCTCATTTATATATATTTTTATATTTTTTTCCTCCCTCGACCTTCATCAAGCTATACAAAATAATAGTGGAGCAGATAACTGCAAATTTCAGGAGAATCGTTCAAATGGTGATGCAAGCATGAAATTTGGTACATGTCAAGGTCCATTCTTCTCAGAAATACCGCTGGCCACGCGAAAATCCAAGATGGCGGTAATTTTTCAAGATGGCTGCCGTGCCTGACCATATATTGCTTAATTTTTTTTGTATTATTACCTGATGAACATTTTAAGAGAAAACTGTTTCTTGCTAACCAGATTAATGAGAAGCACTGTTTTAATCATTGTCATAGTCTATAATTGGAATTTTAGAATGGCATCCAAGATGGCGTCCATTAATTTCATATGTTCATATCTAAGCAACTACTGAACATATATACATGATTTTTGGTGTGCTGTTACGACCTGGCACTCAGGTACACCAGGGCTCTCAATCAGGACTCGAGTACGGCGAGTACGGCTCGCTGCCACAACGGAAACACACGATCCCAAACCCTAAGTACTGCCAGCCGAACAAAAAAACACCAATACCCTCCAGAGTTCGATCTGCTATAACGGGGTATATAAGAACTCGGTACTAGTGTTCAACAACAGACTAATAAAGAGACAGGAATTATCTAGTCTGGTCAACAATCAAACAAAGAAGTAAGAAACAACAACACCAAAGAATAGTGTTGGCCGAAGCCGAAGTAATCCACCCTTGACTAAGAACTTAAGAAGTCCTCCACCCTCTACTTCGGATCGGCACTATTACGTTACGTTAATCAATAGTCCTTGAGCATCGAGCAAGGAATCTTCGGAAAAAGTTAGATGCTTCTCGGATGCTCGTAAGAAGTACGTATCGGATTTTGAACAGCAATTCAATAAGCAACACACTGGCAATTAAGTATCATTAAAGGTTTAAATTGACATAAGAAGAATTATAAGAATAGGCAATAGTAACTGGCAAACATTAAAAAGAAGTACTCCGCCAATGCACCGGCAATAGCCTACTCGGATTGTGCTCGTGGGCCACTAATCACTAAAGTAGCTAAGCGTGCAACACATGAAATCAATAGTGCATAAACAATATCATACATAAGGAAAGCTTCAATACTATTCTGTATCTGCTAATCGAGCAAAGTCTAGCTGGGATGTAGTAGGCTAGGAAACAATGGCTGAGCAAGCGGCTCGTAGCCTAGCGAGGTCCTTAAGGCTGTGCGGCCAAATTACGTTAATTGACGGGATGCTCTCTTGAGAGATCCAGATCGCTAGTATCTGGTTCTCTCCTGGCGATCCTCTCAAAGTCAAAGCAAACGAGTTAGCACAGTGTTGGGTGGCAGAGGCAAAAGCCCTCACTCGCAACACAGTGCTAATCTCACAAGGTACACAGTCAGAAAGACCACCTAGGCTTCCCACGTCTCCGTTGCGATTGTACAGGTTCAACAAAATCTAGTACACATCGGGAATCACAACACCAGTAGCCTCATCCCAGTCTAGCATTACCTAGACTAGCAGAAAACAGGAACAATAATAATAATACACAGGGAAATGCATATACGAGTGCAACAAACATTAATCAATCCTATTCTAAGTTGACCCTTCCAAAATAGGCTATCTAATAGGCATATATCTCGTGAGAACTCAAGCGATAATACGTTGGCTGACTAGCTCTGCACCAACGGGATCATTGAGGTTAAAAAGGGTCGGGAAAAGAGGAAAAAAGGCGGTACAGATAGTAGAGAAAGTTCACATCAGTCAGAAGAATGTCTATAGTTAGCAAGGGAAATGAGAAGTCGCTCTGCCTAATGAGTTCTGAAGAAAATGTGGCGAGACTTCCCTTTTTATACTCGGCCCTCTAGTGAGCATATCGTAAACAACTAAGGACCGCCCACTGACAATCATTACGTAATTTATCTCTCTCAATCTGGGATAGACAAAGGCTTTCCCACGCACTGAGGGGGAGGAGGGAGGGGGGGGAGTGCTAGTGAGTTAGGCCCACCTCCCGCATGGCGCACCCACTGACCCCCGTTACGTAATCTCTCTCTCTCCTCTCATCATTACAAATAAGTTTTATACACAATACTTATAACTAATGATATAAAATAGAACTCGTTGACTCAGATGAAAACAACATACATATTCATAATACTTATAGTGCAACGGCTCACATGAACTAAGTTAGGAAACTCTACACAGACTACAGCCAAAGTTCCTGCCCTGACGATCCTAGCGAGAGTGGGGCATGACTAGGCGTTCTGTACAGCATGCTCACACTCGACATGCGTCACACCTCCCCCAAGATTTTACTTGCTCAACCCTGAGATAAAATCTGACACACACAGAACCCTATCAAGCCCCTCACACCCAGTGACCGCATGGCACTAAAACAAAGCTGAGTTTATCACTAAAACACATCTTATTATTTAAAAAAAAAAAATCACATTTTATAACTCCTCCCAACAATAGCAAAAGACACAATATCATGCTCCCAGAGCGAGCTTAGAGCAGCTCAGCCGTTTGATAGTTCGTGGACTACTCAAACTCAATAGTCTATGACAAACTTATACAATTATCTATATAAAAAAGAAAGAGTTTTTTTTATGATTTTTATATTTTAATATGTTTTTCCCGGCTGCACTATAAGGGCAGCCTATTTTCTTCTATACCAAACGCTCAACTCCTGCTTTACGACCCAATACGCTGGGCTACAACCGCGAGCTAACAAGCACCAAGCGCAAAATACTATTCAAACTAAAGCAGGAGGCTACCCGTGTGTCAATCTACCCAGGATCATATACCCTTGAACGACCATCTGCAACCACGTTGTCACAACCGGCAATATGGCGTATGTCCAGGTTATATACCAATAACCTTAGTGACCACCTGGTCAGCCTCATATTCCGATTGTGAAACTGGTCCAAGAACTTGAGAGGGTGATGATCTGGGTAAACTACAACGACCGGACCATAGGCTGGAACATAGACCTCGAAATGCCCCAGCGCAAGCACAACCGCCAGCAGCTCCTCCTCGACAACAGAGCAGCTCCCCTGGGCCGAATTGTACTTCTCCGAGCAGAAACTAGCAGGATGCTCCAGCCCATCATCGTCCTTTACAATTTCATTCATCAGGTTCTGAAACGTTGCTGGTGCATTCTTAAGTCCGTCAGGCATAACATTGCACTGGTAGGTACTCCCGTCCACAACAAAACCACATACCTCTTTAGCACGCTCGGACAAAGGCACCTGCCAGCAACCCTTTACTAAATCCACCCTCGTGATAGGCGATGCAGCCCCGAGGCGGTCTATGGTGTCGTCAACTCTTGATAAGGTATAGGCGTCTGTCAGGGATAATGCACACACACTCTCGCAATCAACACACTCACTGATCTTGCCACTTAACACCGGTTGCAAAGCCACAGGCAACGACCACTCACGACATTCCTTATCCCTCAGACCCTTCGTCCACACGTAATCCAGCTCTGCTTGCACCATAGGCTGTCGAGCAGGATTTATACGGTAGGGAATTAAACTGAGCCTTGCACTATCTCCAGCCTGCATGTCGGATTCTACCCCGTACATCAGGCCTGGAGAAGCAACAAACATGCGAAAGTACTGCCATAGCCTAGTAAACAACTGCCTTGCACTGTCTCCACGAACAACATGCCTAGTGCCCTCCCACAACCCAGCCGAGACCGCAGCTTCTAACCTGTAGTCTCCCTCCTTCTCCACCTTCGTCCCTAGAACAGCCAGGTCATGAGAGGGACAATCAGTACCACCTGTGCAGTCACTCCCATAGTTCATTATTGCTAAGGCTTCCCCGCCGATACCGTACATGCGCACCCCCGCATTCCTTGTGACGACATCTGCCTGCTCAGCATCACCGTTTTTAGAAACATGGCCAGATACAGTCGGTCTATGGTAGGGCTGTTGCATTAGACTAGAGCAGCATTGGGAGGCAATGTGACGACCGGGCACATCCACTCCACAGCCAACCTCACCAATCTGCTCAATGTCCTCCTTTTTACCACCACCCTTGGCAGCCATGGGTCGACCCTGACCTGGCAACCATGCCAAAGCCTCGTCGCCCACCTTGAACCACCGAAACAACGAGGCTAACGGTCTTTCAACATTCACGTGACCTGCTCGCGGAACATCTTGCACCGCCCGAGTTGTGAGACTCAGGGGCTCGGCACGACCAGTGGGGTATGAACCGAGCTGGTGCTGGAGTGCTGCACACTGCTGCTCAGGCAGGTGCTCTAGCGCTTCCACAGCCACCAGACTCGTGTCCCCCGCCCACTGCTCCGCCGAGACATGACAATCCCTACTCTCCTCCACCTGTGCCCTACTGCCCCCCTCTCCTTCTCCACCTTGGCCGCGGCAGACCAACGCAGGGACAGCAGGCTGCTCAGGTGGTTGCCTCACAAACTCCTCCAACAGGTTCACATGACATGCTTCCCCGTCCTCGTGTTTGATCTCGACAGCACCATTACCACACTTCTGAACTTCCGGATCCTCCAACTGCAGTTTACAAATATCTGAGGGAACCAACCTGTCTAGATGCTTCCGAAGCAACCCAAGTCCTCCCCCAATATCAAACTGAGCAACCCTTTTTTCTCTCCGTGTGTAACGTTGCTGCCTCGGAGTCTCTTCCTGCCCTACCTCCTCACTAGCTGTGACAGGTCCTGGGGCCTCTCCAGACTCCAACATAGGTGCCAATACTGAATCACCCGGGAGAGCCGCCAAGTCAAAACTCTTAAAACCAACTTCAGCTTTAGCCTCCTCCTGTTGATCGTTCCTCCGCTGGTCTGAAGATGGAGGACTAGGCTGTGACACTTTAGCTGCCCGAGCTCGGGTGACAACACACGCCATGGGTTGTGTCTGGCACCGCTCGACCCACTCTTGCTCTTCCCCACTCACGTCGGCCGGCCTCTCGGCAACGACTAAGGGTAGAACCTCAGAAGCGGGCATTGCAAAGTCGTTGCCGAGAAGAAGGTCGACGCCCTCCACTGGCAGTTTCTCCACAATCCCGACATCCAATTCACGTGCCACACCATCCACCTCCAACTCCAACCGCACCAGCGGGTATGACCGAGTTGCATTAATACCCTGCACCACTACCACCCGAGCCGCGTTTATAGGGTAGCCAGTCAAGTTATTCATCAGAGTCTGGGAAGCACCTGTATCACGCAAGACCTCTACTCCATGCTTGCGCCCCGCCCACATCACGCAACCCCGCCCTCTATGGTCGCAAAAAGCATCCTGAGCAGGGTTCGAGCCTCCCAGGTGCTTCTGCATTGGCTGTGCCTCAGCCTCTGACGAACTGCCCCGGGCAAACTCAGATGACTTCGGAGACACACCAATGTTGCAGGCCAAAGACACAGCTGCTGTAGGTGGTTTGCTAGGACAGACTCTTGCAAAGTGCCCCTTTTCATGACAATGATAACACTCCAACTCCCCTTTGGGCTTCCCTTGGTACTGGGAAGGGCCCGGCCCCTTCTTAAATGGGACGGTGCTAGTCTTGTGGTCAGTCTTGGTATCATGGCTCTTGTACTTGTTTGCATAATGTATATCACTAACTCGGGGGGGTGGGGCGTCACGCCCCTTGTTACCTGCCTCACTACGCTGGGCAGACCCGCACCCACGAATTAGTGATAGCCGGAGGTCAGCCATCTCAGCTGCCTCCTGTAGAGTTTTTGGGTTCTTTTCTTTAATAGTTAAAGTCATTTCTGCACCAGTACACTTATAAAACTGCTCGAGCAGAAACAGCTCAGTCAACTGTTCGGCCGTCTCAGCTTTCTCAGAACGTGTCCAGTTTGTAAGTGCATCTTTTAAGTCCCGGGCATGTTCAAGAAAGGTCGCCTCCCTAGTCTTTGTAACACCCCGAAACTTCAATCGATATGTTTCCGGTTGCAACTCATATGCCCGTAGGACAGCTCTCTTCAATTCTGGCTAGTCAATGCAAGACTCTAAAGGCAGTGCATCATAAGCCTTCAGACCCTTACCCGTAAGTCTTGAGGAGACTAGAGCTGCCCACTTCTCTTCAGGCCAATTATGCTCCCTACACTTCTTCTCAAAACGATTAAAAAATTCTGTGACTTCAGTTTCACTAAATACCGGCACCAATTTGACTAAGTGGGCCAAGGACTGTTCTCTTACTTGGCCCTCACGGCCCATCCGAATCCCTGTCGACTCTGCACGAGTCTTATCTAAATCTAATTGAGCACAATATTTCTCTGAGTCGTACCTAAGCTCAGCCTCATGCCTCCTAGTCTCAGCCTCAATCTCATGCCTCCTAGCCTCAGCCTCAATATCCTGCTTCCTAGTCTCATTCTCAATCTCATGCCTCCTAGTCTCAATCTCCTGCTTCCTAGCCTCAGCCTCAATCTTAGCAAGCTCAAGTCTAAATACCATATCTGGAGACAGGCAGGAAGAGGGAGCTGCCACTACTGAAGGAGGGGGGGCAAAAACTGGGGAACCACCATGTGCACCACCCGAGGGCACTCCAATCTGCCAATTCTCATCCCTCTGTGGGAGAGTGCTAACCTCCGGTAACTGAGTGGACGGCACTGTGGGAGTCGAGTGAGAGGGGATCTGGGGAGGAACCCCCCCAAACGCCCTCTCCTCCGAAACCCCATGTCGCCCACGCAACACCCAGGAAATCAGCTCCCCCTTGGACATCCCTACTACATTGGAAATGCCCAAAACCTTGGCTATCAGGTGCAAGCCATAAACATCCACCCCAGTCAGCCTCTCCTCCGTCACGTGGTACCGCTTACTCACAAAAACTCTAGCATCCTCCTCACTGGTTACTAACGGCACACCTTCAAATGGCATCTCTCGCTCATCGTCATTGCTAGTGCACGACATACTGAAGTCCACAAAAAAATTCTCGAGACAAAAGTGTTAAACTTCCTATGGAAGCACTAATTACTAAATTAACTGGAGTCTCTTAAATGCTCTACTAATTGCCATACAAAAAAATATTCTTCAATATGCACGCTAAAATACAAACAAACAAATGTTGTACAACTCTGCAAAAATTTATACTGTTCACAAAATCCTAAGCAAGGTCGCCATTTGTTACGACCTGGCACTCAGGTACACCAGGGCTCTCAATCAGGACTCGAGTACGGCTCGCTGCCACAACGGAAACACACGATCCCAAACCCTAAGTACTGCCAGCCGAACAAAAAAACACCAATACCCTCCAGAGTTCGATCTGCTATAACGGGGTATATAAGAACTCGGTACTAGTGTTCAACAACAGACTAATAAAGAGACAGGAATTATCTAGTCTGGTCAACAATCAAACAAAGAAGTAAGAAACAACAACACCAAAGAATAGTGTTGGCCGAAGCCGAAGTAATCCACCCTTGACTAAGAACTTAAGAAGTCCTCCACCCTCTACTTCGGATCGGCACTATTACGTTACGTTAATCAATAGTCCTTGAGCATCGAGCAAGGAATCTTCGGAAAAAGTTAGATGCTTCTCGGATGCTCGTAAGAAGTACGTATCGGATTTTGAACAGCAATTCAATAAGCAACACACTGGCAATTAAGTATCATTAAAGGTTTAAATTGACATAAGAAGAATTATAAGAATAGGCAATAGTAACTGGCAAACATTAAAAAGAAGTACTCCGCCAATGCACCGGCAATAGCCTACTCGGATTGTGCTCGTGGGCCACTAATCACTAAAGTAGCTAAGCGTGCAACACATGAAATCAATAGTGCATAAACAATATCATACATAAGGAAAGCTTCAATACTATTCTGTATCTGCTAATCGAGCAAAGTCTAGCTGGGATGTAGTAGGCTAGGAAACAATGGCTGAGCAAGCGGCTCGTAGCCTAGCGAGGTCCTTAAGGCTGTGCGGCCAAATTACGTTAATTGACGGGATGCTCTCTTGAGAGATCCAGATCGCTAGTATCTGGTTCTCTCCTGGCGATCCTCTCAAAGTCAAAGCAAACGAGTTAGCACAGTGTTGGGTGGCAGAGGCAAAAGCCCTCACTCGCAACACAGTGCTAAACTCACAAGGTACACAGTCAGAAAGACCACCTAGGCTTCCCATGTCTCCGTTGCGATTGTACAGGTTCAACAAAATCTAGTACACATCGGGAATCACAACACCAGTAGCCTCATCCCAGTCTAGCATTACCTAGACTAGCAGAAAACAGGAACAATAAAAATAATACACAGGGAAATGCATATACGAGTGCAACAAACATTAATCAATCCTATTCTAAGTTGACCCTTCCAAAATAGGCTATCTAATAGGCATATATCTCGTGAGAACTCAAGCGATAATACGTTGGCTGACTAGCTCTGCACCAACGGGATCATTGAGGTTAAAAAGGGTCGGGAAAAGAGGAAAAAAGGCGGTACAGATAGTAGAGAAAGTTCACATCAGTCAGAA
Organism: Lithodes maja; assembly: GCA_037953745.1. NCBI lineage: Eukaryota > Metazoa > Arthropoda > Malacostraca > Decapoda > Lithodidae > Lithodes > Lithodes maja. Next base: position 20,703 of record JBAKBP010026042.1, read on the forward strand.
GAATGTCTATAGTTAGCAAGGGAAATGAGAAGTCGCTCTGCCTAATGAGTTCTGAAGAAAATGTGGCGAGACTTCCCTTTTTATACTCGGCCCTCTAGTGAGCATATCGTAAGCAACTAAGGACCGCCCACTGACAATCATTACGTAATTTATCTCTCTCAATCTGGGATAGACAAAGGCTTTCCCACGCACTGAGGGGGAGGAGGGAGGGGGGGGAGTGCTAGTGAGTTAGGCCCACCTCCCGCATGGCGCACCCACTGACCCCCCGTTACGTAATCTCTCTCTCTCCTCTCATCATTACAAATAAGTTTTATACACAATACTTATAACTAATGATATAAAATAGAACTCGTTGACTCAGATGAAAACAACATACATATTCATAATACTTATAGTGCAACGGCTCACATGAACTAAGTTAGGAAACTCTACACAGACTACAGCCAAAGTTCCTGCCCTGACGATCCTAGCGAGAGTGGGGCATGACTAGGCGTTCTGTACAGCATGCTCACACTCGACATGCGTCACAGTGCACATACATTCTTTGGGTCAGATAATCCAATGGAGCCATTTTCACATTTGTTAGTAAGGACTGAGGCAGTGATGAGATCTTGCAAATATAATAGAGTGATGTCAACACACAACCAGGGCAAACTGGCAACATCGCTGCTGTGCAACTCAGCATGGGGTTCAGTGTCAGCTTATTTTACTGTACTATACTATAAGTTGTAGTGTAGTTTACTGTACTATACTATAAGTTGTAGTGTAGTTTACTGTACTATACTATAAGTTGTAGTGTAGTTTACTGTACTATACTATAAGTTGTAGTGTAGTTTACTGTACTATACTATAAGTTGTAGTGTAGTTTACTGTACTATACTATAAGTTGTAGTGTAGTTTAATTTAGTGTCCCAAATGCTTTCTAACAGCCCCATATCAATTAGCTACTAGACAGTAGTTGGTAGTTAGTAGATAGAGTTAGATAGCCGCACCTGAATTGACAGGGTGTGCCAGCGCGGGAGAGCCGAGCCAAGGGTAAGGGGGCTATACATGACTTGCTCATGTACTTACCTGGATGGTGTACAGATCACACGGGACTTAAATGGCACTGGATGAATGATCGGGCTAGGTGTAGGTCACCCGAACCTAGTTGTATCCCATAAAGTAAAGTATCTTTGCTCTCTATTGCCAGGCATTGAGTGAGTTAATCCCCTTCTTCTTTGCCAATTACAATACAAATTATGCCAGGTGGCTTCCAGTCCACCTGAGGGACATACTCACTCTGGAGAGCACACACCCTGAGCTGTCTCAAGAATTCAAGAAGGGAAACTTTGTTGTCCACAAGACAAGTCGTGACTTCTCCGCAATGGCCCTTGACCAAGCCCATGAGCAGGCCAATGCCATCATCTAGGCTGATGGTGGAGCCATTGGGCTCACTGAAGACCCAGCAGCACTTAGGCGATGGATGGTTGCTGGTCCTGAGGTAAGCCGTTTGGTGTCCCTGTATGAACAAGAGGCTCAAGCTAAAGAGTCAAGTGAACACACAGCTCACCACGAGCAAACACCGCAGGCACAGCTGACTTTCCTGAAAAGAGTCAATAAGCTGTCTCTGACTTTGCAAGAGTTGGGCAGTCCTTTCCAGGATGACAGTCAAGAGCTGTATTCTATTGACAACAAAGACATAGCTCACCCCAGCTCAGTGGAACTTCTGCAGATTCACTTGGAGAGAGGCCAAACTAAATTCCAGGACTTTTCTGAAGCCTTAGCAAATAATCCAGTTTCCTTCTATGAGTCAATCAAGAGGAACAAAACTGACTTCTTCAGGCAAGAATCTGCTCCTATTAAGCACTCAAAGCAGAAGCTTCTGAAGGAGGACTACAAGCTCTTCTCAAAGATGTTCATCTCCTGTCAGAGCAGACAGTGTGATCTGCAGGAGTTCTTCCAGCATGAGAATCAGGCATTCCCAGCTGCACTGAGTGAGGGTGGAAGGCTGTACACTTGCCAGAAGTCTCAACTGACCTCTATCTTGGAGACTCATGTTACATCAACAGACGAAGAACCAGAGACCGATGTCCTGATTGTAGATGGGTCTGCTTTGGTCCATGTCTTGCCACCAAAGAGAGGAAAGACCTTTGAGGGCTATGCAACTCTGGACTTCCTGCCATTTATTCACAGCTATGCTACGAAGTACAAGACAACACATCTTGTCTTTGATGTGTACAACCCATCCAGCCTCAAAGCCGAGACCAGGTCTCAATGTGGCCAGGGAGGAAGATGCAAAGTGACAAACAAGAACAGCATTCCATCCAATTGGCGTAACTTCCTTAGGCATAATGACAACAAGACGGAGTTGTTCCAGTTCCTGGCAGACAGGGTTGCCCAAATGTCTGCACCAAACTTGGTAATTGTCACAAAGGGATCTGCAGTCCTCAGCACTCATGAAACTGGTCTTCAAGGACTGGACAAGTGCTCTCATGAGGAAGCTGACAGCCGCATCTTTGTGCATGCCAAATATGCTGCAGAACATGGGAGCAAAGCCGTCATGGTCAAGGCAAATGATACAGATGTTGTGGTCATTGCAGTGAGTGCCTTTCCAGCCCTTCAGAGTTTGGGGCTAGAGCAGTTATGGGTGGCATTTGGTCACGGTCAAAGCCGGCGCTGGATCAGTGTGCATGGCCTGTATCGCTGTATGGGGCAGGAGAAGGCTAAAGGCATGTTATTCTTTCATGCCTTCACAGGGTGTGACACTGTTTCAGCCTTCTGTAACAAGGGAAAGAAAACTGCTTGGCAGACATGGGATGTTTGTCCAGAGGCCTCCCCTGTCTTCTCCAAGCTGAGCCAGTACCCTCTTACAGTGGAAGATGGTGACCTGGAGATACTGGAGAGGTTTGTCATACTGATGTATGACAGGTCCAGCACTGCTACCACTGTGGATGAGGCCAGGCTTGACATGTTTGCCAGAAAACAGAGGCCTTATGAAGCCATTCCACCAACAAGAGCATCTCTGCTTCAGCACACTAGACGAGCTGCCTTCCAGGCTGGTTGTGTTTGGGCCCAAGCAACCCAGTGTCAACCAGAAGCAGAGAGTCCTGCTGACTGGGGATGGCAGAAGGTTGGTGAAGAATGGCACGTCTTCTGGACAGCCAACTCCCCCATAGCCAAGAGTTGCGAACAACTGACCAAATGTGGCTGTAAATCAGACTGTCGTGGCAGGTCCAAGTGCTACAGGCTGGGTCTCTCCTGTACAGCTCTGTGCACTTGCAAATGTGAGGTGTGAGTCTTTGATTCTATGGTATTTTTACTAATGTTATTTGTACTCAATGGATATGTATAAATGGTGTGAATTAGGCCGTTTCCTACAATATAATCTTCCTTCACTTTGTCTAGTTACTTATGACCCTGATGAGTTAATAATGTGACAAGTCTTTCTAATTCTCTGACCTCAAAAATGTAGGATTAGATGAAAAAATAATTTGTCTAGCTCTACTAATAGCCAAGATATCACAACATTTGTCTTTAACCCCAGAAGGCCGATACACTACTCAAATAGCACGGCTTTAAATATCCTTTAAATAGCCTACTGATGGCTGCTATTTACTTGTATGACGTCACGGTACTTTTGCGGTAATTTTCACCGAGTTCCAATATCACCGAAACTACCGTGATGTCAACACAATGGGTTTAAGGAAATTTCACTATGGCAAAGGTGCGTAAACACGGAAAATCACGGAAAAGTTACCTCACGAAAACAAGCAATATCTCAGTAACTACTGGGCCTATAGAGCTGAATTGTTTTACGAGACAAAAGCTGAAAGTGACCTCTCTCACGTGGTTTATGACTCATTTCTCTATCTTTATTCTTTGATTAGCTATTAAGCCATAAACACTACCGAAAATCGCCAAAAAAATCCGGCCTCCTCGGGTTAATGGCGGCCATCTTGGACGCCATCTTAGTTAAAGTCTAATATGCAACTGCTTTGGACAAATTTACCTTCACTTACCACGTTAGAGCCAAAAAAAAAATGGATTGGACAGTATTCATGTCTTTTTTCTTTCAATTAACTGACCCATAACAGTAGGGCTCAGTCAGATGTGTCGGCCATCTTGAAAAATGGTCGCCATATTGAATTTTTGCGTGGCCAGCGGTATGTGCTTTGAAAGTGAGCTTTGAAGAATACCTGTACCAAATTTCATGCTTGCATTACCATTTGAACGATTGTTTCACTTATCTGCTTCACTATAACCCAAGATCTTCCTTCAAGATAAATTTGTACATTTTTCTATAGAATAATGTCCCGACCAAAGGCTGGTTCTCCTTAAATAACAGGCTCGCAATCGCTCGCTAGGGAAAAAAATCGACACCTAAAGAAATGGGGGCAAAAGGTCTTAAAATTGCCAAACTAATGGGTCGGACGTCTTATAATCTGTAAACTAATGGGGCTAAAAATAAGGAAGAAGGGGGACCAGAGAAACCACCTATCTCCCCTTAAGTATATACACACTTCACTCTCTATATTTTCAGTTGATGGTAAATTGACGAATCCTCCTCTTAATTACTTAGCTACTACTATGATTTATCACCGAAATATGTTGTTAGTTATGAGACCTTGGTATTTATATGATGCAGAGACACAGTAGTTTCATATATTTCCATTAAGTCACGAACTATCAGTTGCTAAATGGTTCAATTTACCATCAGCTGAAAAAAAAACAATTTTGTTTAGTGTTTTTTTTTATATATATATAAGCTTTGAGACTAATCCCTCTCCCACGTCACTCCATCATTAGGCCAACTATCTTGATCATATCCTCTTGTAACTCATAAAGGGCTGGAACAAATGGGCTGCCAAATTTCACACCTACTCTATATTTTCAGATTGACTTAATCTGAAATGATAGAGACATCAACTCGATCGCCCTAGTATTTTGTATGGTTTTTGTTCTTACTTATCTATCTATATATACTGTATATTTATATATTTATCTTATAGAATATTATGTGTGTGTGCGTGTTTTTTTTTTTTTTATTTATTTTTTTTTTTTTGTTAATGTTTGCTCCGTAGACCTCCACCATGGTACCCGCAAGACATCCCTACGAGACAAATTGTAAATTGTCACATCCCGGCCAAAAGCCGGTTTCTCCTAATTTGCAGGCTCGATATCCCTCGCGAGGAAAAAAACGACACCTAAATGGCACGAAATGTCTTACCATTAACAAGAAATGGGACGAAAGGTCTTGAAATCGCGAAACTAATAGGGCAAACGTCTTAAAATATAAACAATAGTGGGTCGAAATCCACAAAAATAATTGGCCCCTTAATGGGGTGAAGCGTCTTATCGCCAAACTAAAGGGGTGAACCGTCTTACAATCTCCAAAGTAATGGAGTAAAACAGGGAATTTTAAAAAAGCAAATGCAAGCAAAATCTTCAATAATAACCATCAAACACACTATCATACACTATCATAATACCTTACAAGACGTCGGACCAGATAGTGTTAAACAATCACAGCACCCTTCATAGGTTCATATTTTGGCCTTTCAACACATTCCCATCCATATTCTGTCTAACTCTAACCCAAGAGTGAACCGATTTTTCCAATCTTTCTTCCGCGTGACAAGCAAACTTTAGAACTCTCTCCCTCGATCTATCTTTCCCTTTGGTTGGTTCGGACATGTGGAGAGAATGGATGATCAGATTTGAGTGAACAAAATTGAAAACAAAAATGCCATACTTTGAACAGGTGTGTGTGTGGGGGGGGGGGGGGGGGCCGTTATGCACGTAAGGGTAGACCTAGACAGAAGTGGGATCAGGTATTTCGGTCCGATCTCACTATTAAGAACTTGACGGCAGACTGGGTAGAGGCAGCCCATAACAGGGTCGCCTGGAATGCTGCCATTTAGACTGAAACCACACTCTCTGTAGATGAAACGGTCTTTAAATTTGTATGTATGTATGTATGTATATGTATGTTTGTATGAGTGTATTGTATGTATATGTATCTTTGTATGCATGTAGTGTATGTATATATTGTATGTATATGCATGTTTGTATGCATGTATTGTGCGTATATGTATGTTTTGTATGCATGTATTGTATGTATGTGTATGTTTGTAGATACTGTATGTATTGTATGTATATGTATGTTTGTATGCATGTATTGTATGTACTGTACAGTATATGTACGTTTGTATGCATGAATTGTAAGTATATGTATGTTTGTATGCATGTATTGTATGCAATGTATGCATCCTATAACTTAAGGGGGTAGGGTTTATTTTTTGGTCTATCTGTGCTGGTATGGACATGTTGAGCGAATGGGAGATGAAAGGCTTACAAAGAGAGTATATGAGTCAAATACAAGGGGAGGCATAGGGAAAGGAAGACCTTGGTTGAGATGGAGAGATAGTGTAGTAAAAGCGTTGGAAGGTAGAGGTATGACTATAGAACAGGCAAGAGAAGTGGTAATGAATCTGAATGAATGGAGAATATGCTTGTAAATAGATGAGTGATAACTTGGGCGGTCGTTGGGAGAGGAGGTTGGGCGTCAGTTGAACTAGATAATAGTCTGTCAGGCGCCTAGCCCGGGGGCATATAGCCCAACTGTATTATGGTTCGGCACCACTGGTGAGGACGGTTCCGCGCGGCCTATTTAATGGCTAATGCTGGGGTCACACATTCACGTATATGCTCCCGTATGCTCCCGTACGAAGGTTTATTGGTAGTTGGCAACCGAATACGTAAAACGTAAGGGCTTAGTACGCAAAACTTAAATGAAATTGTGTCTAGTCGTGGGGGTTGGTACGCATGGCGGGTGTAGCCACGCTGGTCTTGTAGGTGGTTGGTGCGGCCATGGTCGCCCGGTATCCTTTGGATTTCGAATCGGATACGGGGCTCGTGCTCACGTATGTAAAAAGTTGGGAATGCATACGTTTTACCTGTCTAGCTGCTACGTATTACGGGTGCAGCCACGTAAAACGTAGCAGCTAGACAGGTAAAACGTAAGTTTCTTCCGCCAATCGTACAATGTTCACGTAAAACGTGAAAGTGAAAGTAAGTCCGGCCGCATCTGGCAACACCGCCACACTACGTGTTGGCGGGAAGATGCGGCACCGTTGTATGGTGGGGTCACGGGGGACAACGGGACCAGCGGGGGACACTCCGTCACACCTCTCACCACACCGGAGCAGCAACCAACAAGCCAACCCTGCCACCCTCTGCACCCTGCCGAAAACAAATCGTAGCAGCGAAACGACTGCACCTATGGCTTTCATATTTTTACCACATGTACCTTACCCTTTAGGCTACCCACCACAAAAATCCCAAATCCCTCCTCCCACCCACTCGTTGACTGTCGGTCCCGTCAGAAGGAAAAAAAAGGAATAAAATATATGAGATTTAAAACTGTGGTCTCATTCTGTCTTCTCTTTGCCGCGCCATACGGTACGGTAAAATATGCGCGAGTTTAGCTGAGTTAGCCATTAAATAGGCCGCGCGGAACCGTTCTCACCAGTGGTGCCGAACCATAATACAGTTGGGCTATATGCAGCCCCGGGAGCCGGTGAATATGAAGGGTCATGCCTGGATGTGAGGTGGGCGGGCATTGTGGTGATGAGCTTCGCTGTGTGTCTGCCTGCTGAGACCGGAACCTCTCTGGGAGGTCTGGGGCCGGGGGAGTGCTGGAGGCCCTTAGTGATCCTTGGCCTCTGGGTCTTCTCCTAGGTGACTTAGATGTGTGATTTTTTTTGTTTTTGTTTGTTTTATGTTGTGTTGTGTTGTCCCTGTTTGGGCTCTGTCTCGAGTCGGCCACCCGCAGCTATGGGGTATGTGCCAGAGTATATACATACATACATACATACTGTACATACATACAGTACATTTTTTTTTTTTTTTTTTTTTTTTGGTCCATACTAGGCCTTCATCAAGCTTTAAAAAAAGACCCTCAAGAATCCCCTTCAAGATAAATTTGTACATTTTTCGGTAGTAGTATGTCCCGGCCAAAGGTCGGTTCCTCTTAAAATATCAGGCTCGCTATCGGTCGCCAGGAAAAAATCAACACCTAAATGGCACGAAAGGTCTTAATATTGACAAAGAAATGGGGCGAAAAGTCTTAAATTCGCCAAACTAATGGTCCTATAACGTCTTAAAATCTGAAAAATAATGGGGCTAAACATGAGGGAGAAGAAGAGCTTGCTTCAAACTCCGTGTATCCAGACATTTGGACTCATACCCCCAGAGGTAAATAGGTCATGTCTTGCCAACTGTGCAGCAACTACGGATAAATCTTACCACACTGAAGATATCGTTAGCCAGCGTCAACACCATTATTTAGGGGGTAGGGGGTAGTTTTTGGTCTGTATATTTTTTTTTTTTTTTTTTTTTTAGTTTCCTCGCTAGACCTCCATCAAGTTAATATAACATACCCTTGACCCTCCTTCGAGATAAATTTGTGACCTGATGAAGCTATCTGCGAAACGTTGTCAATAAAGTGCTCTTCCTCAGATGGTGTTTTTTATCCATAAATTTGCGGATTCTGATGAGAAACTGCAGCGGGTAGTCAAAGAGTTTGGTGTGGTTTGTGGAAGGAGGAAACTGAAGGTGAACGTCAATAAAAGTAAAGTAATGGTGTGTAATAGGGGAGAGCATAGGGTGAATCTAGATGTGAGGCTGGATGGGGAAATATTGGAACAAGTAGAGTGTTTTAAATATCTAGGAGGAACGATAAGCAGGAGTGGAGGTTTGGAAGTGGAGGTAAAACAGAGAGTGTGTGAAGGAAGGAAGGTTTTCGGAGCAATGGGAAGTATGTAGAAGACGAGAAATCTCGGAGTGAAAGTAAAAAGTGCACTGTATCAAGGAATTGTTGTGCCAACAGTGATGTATGGGGCTGAGACATGGGCTCTGAAGAAAAAGGAGAAAAGAGGGCTGGATGTGATGGAGATGAGCTGCTTGAGGAGTATGTGTGGAGTTACTCGTAGAGACAGATTGAGGAATGAAGAGATACGGAGGAGAGTGGGGCAGCAGGAACATTTGTCAGCCAGAGTGGACAGAAGGGTGCTGAGCTGGTATGGTCATGTTGAACGAATGGGAGATGAAAGGCTTACAAAGAGAATATGTGAGTCAGGTACAAGGGGAGATAGAAGGGCAGGAAGACCCCCATTGAGATGGAGAGACTGTGTAAGAAAGGCTTTGGATGATAGAGGAATGACTATAGATCAGGCAGGGGAAGTGGTGGTGGACAGGAGTGAATGGAGAATGCTTGTGAATAGTTGAGTGAACACGTGGTCATTTGGAGTAAGGGGTCGGGCGCAAGTTCGACTAGATAATAGTCCATCAGGCGCCTGGCCCGGGGAGACGATTAATATGAAGGGTGTGCCTGGAAGTGTGGTGGGAGGGCTTGTGGCTTTGGCTCCGCTGCATGTCTGCCTGCCGAGATCGGAACCTCTCCGGGTGGTCAGGGGCCGGGGGAGTGCTGGAGCGACCTTGGTAACCCTGGTCTCTGGGTCTTCTCCTGGGTGACCTGGATGTGTGTGAGTTTGTGTTTTTTATCTGTGTTTATTTTTTGTTTTATGTTGTTTTTGTGTTTTCCCTGTGCTTGCTCTGTCTTGAGTCGGCTACCCCCAAAATGGGGATTGGGCCTGAGCATATAGATAGATAGATAGATAGAAATTTGTAAATTTTTCGGTAGATCGGCCGACTCCTCCTAAAATACAGGCTCGCTATCGCTTGCCAGGAATAAATAAACACTTAAATGGCACGAAAGGTCCTAATGAGGTGAAAGGTCTTAAAATCGCCAAACTAATGGGACGAAAATATTAAAATGTCAAACCTAATGGGGCTAATCATGAGGGAGAAGGGGGTCTATTAAAACAACATCTTCCCCCTAAAGTATTAACCATTTCAGTACGGGTGATGCCATTATCCTTTACATTATGGCTACACTTAGACGATTGTATGCAGCTTAGGAAGAACGTCTAGTATTCAGAGAGGTGTATTGTATCTCCAATCATTCGTAATCAGAAATCCTTCCCAAACAGTGAAATCGTCTAATGATAGCCAGGATAAAAATACAAAAACACACCTGTACAGAAAGGGTTAAAGGGCGAAGGTCATGGTGGACGTGTAAAGTCACTGACACACGAGCGATTTTTCCGTCAATTTTCCATGAGCAAGTTTGTTCTCGTTATATGTCGGGCCTTTTTTGAACTGGTATCGGTAACCAAACTGAAAGTAGAGTATGTTAGGCGGTTGCATTCTGATAAAGTGTAACTTTCGAAGCTGCCAGACCATAATTGCCCGTAAAAATTGCTGGAAAAGCGGCTCGTGTGACGCCGGGTTTATGGTGGGGAAGAGGTAATTAAACGCGCGTGGCTGTACGATTATTGGTTTGATTTGTAATTTATTTATTATTTTGTTTATCGTTTCTTTATCATCTTGTATACGGTATATATTGTTGTCATTATTTATCATGTAATTATCCTTTGTTTATCCTTTTTATCCTCTGTTTATAATTTTATTTATAATTTATTTAGAATTTGATATGTCATTTATTTATCATCTTATTTATCATGATTTATCATATATATATATATATATATATATATATATATATATATATATATATATATATATATATATATATATATATATATATATATATATATATATATATATATATATATATATATATATATATATATATATATATATAATTGTATTTATCATTTTACTTATAATTTTATAATTGTTCAATATTAACGATAACACTACAGTATATACGGTCACTTGTACCTGGTAATTATAGTTAACCCTTTGAGGATCATGACGCGTTTTGACAGTTTATTCTGGATATCACTAGACGATTTTATACAGCTTAGGAAGGATCTGTGGGAATTAAAAGGGTAAAGACTATCTCAACTAACCCTCTGACTTCCATATACTCTTCCTAATCGGAATAAAATCGTCTAATAATAGCCAGGAAACAGAACAGTCATGCGTATTGTATCTTGAAAGGGTTAATGTATGCGCCGTCATAGGTATGTTTGTTATAATTGATACTAAGAGTCATTGGTAACTGTACCTGGTGTGAGGTGGGTCGCTATATAGACCTTCCTTGTTTCACTCCATTAATTTGGACAGCTTCCTCTCTCTCCAACACTCCTTCTCCCCTATCAAAACTCTTCGAAAAGTAGATACGGGGTGCGGTTGTAAACTTAGCCCTCAATACCTTCCCTGACCCGACCTGACCTGGAAATTGTAAACCACTTCACCTCATTAAATTGACGATTATAAGACACTTCACCCCATGCAAGTGTCGGGGTTTTTTTTTCTGGGCAAGCCATAGCAAGCCTGCAATACAAAAGAAACCGGCCCTTGGCCGTTTTTTTTTTTTTTTATACCGAAAGATGTACTGTACATATCTAGCTTGAAAGTGGTTTTGGGGACTTGTTTATAGTTTGAAGGAGGTCTAGGAAGGCGTTTTATTTAGTCTAGGGGACAAACTAATAATATATTGATCAACAATGGCAAACAGAATAATATAAAACAAAACAAACAAACAATAATAGTAAAACAAAATATCATAATAATCCCAAAGACGTTGTTGTTGTTGTTGTTGTTGTTGTTCCCTAAGCTGCCTGG